>CAJQZJ010032284.1:1187828-1252607 GCA_907164525.1 Lophiomys imhausi
GAAGAAGAAGAAGAAGAAGAAGAAGAAGAAGAAGAAGAAGAAGAAGATATATATGAAATTCTGAGACACTTAATGACCTGACAGAGAATAGTATATTTGACTTTGTGATATACTTCTTAAGGACATTCACATTTTTCCCCTGTAAATGACCTAATACTGATTATTTTGGGGTGGAGTTTAGGTGGCCTCTGTCATAACTAACTCTGCTGTTGTCAGCAGCAGCAGGCATAGACAATAAGCAAGTGAATGATCAATAAAATTTTATCTGAACAATAAGTTGACAGGCAAATTTGACTGGTGGCCACAGTTTACTGACCACTGCTGTACATATAGCTTCCCTGAGGCTCCATATCACCCCAGTACATCTATGAAGAAACACAGCAAGCCCGGCATAGATGCATTATTATTCAGAACTCATGTAAATGAGAAACAGTAGAAATCAACCTCCACCCTTCTAAAAAAAAAAAAAAAAAAAAAAGCTTGCTTTCAAGATGGTTGTTTAGTCATAGTTCAAACCCCTGGAAGCTCAGGCTGCACAGGATAGCTGTTCTGATTAAAGGGCAGGAGGGTGCCTGATGGTGTTTTTGCTGTTATGTTTCTGTTTGTTTCCATAATGGAACAATACATTTTAAACTTTCCAAATGTTGAAATCTAGACTTCTACTCTTCTACACACACACACACCACTGTGGAATTTTGTTTACTCCTGAGCAGTACTGTGCCAATATCCCAATGTACTCACACTGATAAACACGTTAACACTGAGACTTCAAAACAGCCTCTTTCACCCAGCTGGAAACATCAATAACACTCATTTTATTTGTGTAAAAAATATATGGCTAATTAAACTAGTTAGCCAGTATTTATATTATTGTTAATTGGTTTGGCAGCCGTTAATCTTTAAGCAGACATTATAAATGAACACACAGAGATTTCTACAAGCCATGGCCTGAATTGTACAATCCTAGACCATCTAAGCTAGCTCTTAATTCTACTACCCAAATATGACCCCATATATACATACGTCCCCTTGGACTACCATTCTCCATGATATGCTGATGTTCCTGGCCATGTGGAATGAGGTTCTTTTTCTAACCCATGGTGTGTGCTTCCTCCTTCCTGCTCCTGCTGGAATGCATTAATCCTCTGTCTAAAGTGCAGGCTTCCTGTTCCAGTCTCAGGAAGTCCCACCTTTCTCTGTCTTGCCCAATCTCAGCCCTCGGCATTTTATTTAACCAATCAGAGTCAATGTAAGTAGCAGACAGCAAGCAGGACCAATTAATTAACATTTAGAATGCTTAACACTACCCCAACAATTCCCTCCTTTTGTCTAATAAAAAGGCTAAATTTTTTAATTCATATAGTAAAAACAATAAGAACAAATATGAAACAATGAAGAAAACCATATATAAAAGGTATGCACATAATATTTAGCCTATTTGTATCAGGCAATCTTGAGGAAGAAAAAAATCATCTATCTTGGTATGTCTAAAGTTCTGAACCTAAATAATTTCTATCATATCCTATATTTATAAACCTAAAGATTTTATTTAGACTTGAAAATATCCTTTTAAATCTTCAACAACTCAAGTTCAATTGAAATCTTATAACTATTATGCCTTCAACCCCATCAAAGACATAAGAAGGGATAAAGTTATTATTTGAGTGAGTAGGAAGCACAGAAGAACAGCTTCCAAAAAGAAAAAAAAATAACAGTTTGCTTCCTATACAGTCCCAAATATCTCTCCATACCGTTGGAGCATCATCTTTAGCCTTCTGGCCAAGCATTTTTCACAGACTAAATTGTGCAGCAGGAAATAAGGATTTTCCCATTCTGTCTTTGCAGAATCAGGACATCGACTTACCTGCATTTAAGCTCTGGTCCATCTTTGGACTGTATATAGTCTGTTGAGAGAGCAGGGGCATTTTTGCCCTGTAGGAATATCTCCTGATAGGAAAGTTCTTTTTGAGGAATCATCTCCTGATGGGAGATTTCTTTTTGATGCTCATTGTCTTCTTCCAAGTCAAATGGGAGCTGTCAGGAGCTGACTGTCTTAAGTCAAACAATTCTTAAAATAATAAAAACATCTTTAATTGCCATTTTCTGTATTCCTCTGAGGGTTTTGAAGACATCTATTTTATTTATAAATCTATCTATCTATCTTCTATCTGTCTATGAAAAAACTATATTTTTATCCATTTACTATCTGGTCAGGGGGTAGAGCATGGGAGGGTGGGGCTGGGAAGCGGGAAAAGAGGACAATATGCTAAGGATGTAACCTGTAGCAACAAATAAATAAATTTATTAATTAAAAAAAGCAGGTAACAACGTTAAAACACTGTAAATAAAATAAAGGATACAGCCAAAAAAAAAAAAAAAACAGGTTTATTCTGTGTTGTTCTTTTTTTTTTTTTTTGTAGATTAGGTTGGCCTCAAACTCAAAAGGAACCAATCTGTCTCTGTCTTTGTCTCCCATATTTTGGGATCAAAGGTATGCATTTATATATTTTTTATTTCCTTTTCTCCTTTCTTTGGAGATTTAATTTCTATGTGGATATATCTATCCTTATTGAGACAGGGTTTCTCTTTGTAGCTTGGGCTGTCTTGATTTGCTCTGTAGAGCTCCATAGGTTAGATTGGCCTCGAACATACAAGGAACCTGTATTTTCCTTGTCTCCCAAGTTTTGGTATCAAGGTATAAATTTAAATAATTGAATTACCCTTATTAAACAATAACATCAATTAAACCTTTTTTTGTATTAGTTTGAGTTCCAAATCTCCCATGGAAGCACCATTATTAAGGAGATTGGTGTAAATGCTATTTTATGTTAGCTTTTCTACTTGTTGGCTCTGGGAGGCATGCTGTTTGCATGTTCTTCCCTAGCCTAACTCTGGGTCCTTACATTGGTTAACAGAACATCTCTCTCTCTCTCTCTCTCTCTCTCTCTCTCTCTCTCTCTTTCCCCTGGAGACAGGATTACTCTGCGTATCCTTATCCTGGACTCACTTTGCACACCAGGCTAGCATTGAACTCGCAGAGATTAGCCTTCTTCTGCCTCTAAAGTTCTGGGATTAAAGGTGTGCACTGTCACATCCAGTAATTAACAGATCACTTTTAGGGGCAAAATGTCTCTTGAAACCAATTCTCCAGTGGGAGCCCCACACCTAAGGAGACTGGCTTGTGACCCTTTTCTCTTTATGTAAATTTAAGATCATGTGCATTTATCCATTAGATCAGTAAGAACATTATTATACTTAACATCAAGGAAAAATGTGTCATTTTTGAATTCTAGACTATCTTTAGTAAGCAGCCTTATTTTCTCAGCAGAGTTCCCACCCTGCCTTCATTGTTTAAACCAGGCTGGTCTAGAATCCAGAGATCTGCCTGCTTCTTCCTCTAGTGTGATGGGATTAAGGGATTAAGGGTGTGTGCCAGTACCACCCTGCTCAAATATTTCACTTAAATCCTAGATTTTAGAGTAACTCTGTAACCTTGAGAGCAACTTTGAACACTAGTGACAATTTGAAATCTGTCCAAAATCTTCAAAAATCTCTTATGTTTTAGCAATATCAAACCAGAAAAATATCCTTTCTACCTCCTGATTTAGGAAAATCAAAGACATCTAAAAAAAATAAATCAAGCAAAGAAACAATATTCCAAAAGCCTTGGCATGACTAACCATGCCATCCCATGCTGCAATTAAAGCTTTGTTAATTATTCTTTGAAATCTAGTTGCGACTGTATATCACTGGTGGACCTTTACCAGAAAGTCCTGAGAAGTACCTCATGGCCAGGGAGCTCTTAGCTCCAGCTGCCATCAATTTTGCCTTATTTATCAGGAAAGGCCTCCCTCCTTGCTTCATTATCAACGTTGGCAATTTAGCATTCCATCTGTAAATTGTTTCATTTAAAACTATCCTAGTATCCTAGCCGGGCGGTGGTGGTGCACGCCTTTAATCCCAGCACTTGGGAGGCAGAGGCAGGCGGATCTTTGTGAGTTCGAGGCCAGCCTGGTCTACAAAGCGAGTCCAGGACAGCCAGAGATATTCAGAGAAACCCTGTCTCAAAAAACCAAAAAAAAAAAAAAACTATCCTAGTCCAAACTTTCTCAAAAAAGATACATAAAACCACAATTGTCAGGGTAAAAATCATTTGCATGCTAAGAGGAACAAATTCAATTGGAATACAAACGTGTTGAGGCATTATGAATTCCTCTATTTTTAATCTAGGTGGTTAATTCTTCTCTCAAACTCTATTTAGAAGGCTGCCAGCTTTTTAGTACATAAGAAGAGCTAAGCCTTAGCTCTCAGTCTTTGCTGCAAGGCAACAGCTTTTGTTAAGGTAGCCACACCTTTGAGATGCATTTGAGTCCAGTTCCCTGTTCTTGGGCTAGGAAACCGGCTTTCACCAAGGCCTTCACACACTGTAAGCATGGATTCTAATTGCCAAACGCTGAGCACCATTTGCAAAAAGAAATATATGGCTGATTAAACTATTTATCCAGAATTTATATTATTGTTAATTGGTTTGGCAGCCGTTAATCTTTAAACAGACATTATAAATGAGCACACATAGACCACATGGATTTCTACAAGCCATGGCCTGAATTGTACAATCCTAGACCATATAAGCTAGCTCATAATTCTACTACCAAAATATGACCCCATATATACATACGTCCCGTTGGACTACCATTCTCCATGATATGCCGATGTTCCTGGCCATGTGGAATGAGGTTCTTTTTCTTTTTCTTTTTCTTTTTTTTATTTAAATACTTTATTTTTTTTTCTTCAAGTTACATCTCAGTCACAAACCCCTCCCTATTCCCCCTTCCTATCCCGCCCTTCCACCCTCCTCCCCCCAGAAGTTTCCCCTTTCAGTCCAACAGATGGTTCCTTCTCTTATAACAGTAAATATTATACAAAACAACAGATATAAATATGCCACATTTATGAGAGTTAAATGGCCCAGTATACCTTCCCAATGTCCAGTTTATACATATTTGGCCCCTGACTTTAACATTCTACTATCTAACCATCTCCATGAGTTTAAAGGTCTATATCTGACTCAACATTCATACTAACTTGCAACACACTTTTAAGAGTATCTTCTTAGATCTATAACACCCTCTTGATTCCTAAACAACTCAAAATTTAACTATGAGACTCTAGCTGTCTATTCTTCAACCACCTCAGAGACCTGAGAGGGATAAATATATCTGCTTATATAGGAAGTACAGGGCCTACAGCTTTCAATACTAAGAAAGGACATACCAATGACTGCCTGGACAGTTCCCATTTTTTCTCCATACATTCCAGCATCAGTCTTCAGCTTTGGGTCCTGTTTCTCTGACAGACATTTGTTGTAGAGCAGGGATTATGAAGGACTTACCTACCCTGTCTTGGCAGAGTTAGGCTGTCAACTTCCCTGCTACCAAGTTTTGTCCTTTTTGGACAGGAGTCTGTCTGCAGTTGGAGCAAGGGGTTTTTTCATGCCAAGAGATAGGCTTGCAACTAATTCAACCATCTCACACTGGAGATTCTTCAATGCTTATCTTCTACATGGAGTAGAATAGGGGGTGCTGTCTTAATTTAAGATAACATCTTTGAATGCCATATTCTGCAGATCTCTAGGGGTTTTTGAAGATGCCCTATCCATCTCTTGTATTTAGATAAGCAAATGTTGCTTGTCTCTTAGCAACTTGATTACTGGGTAGTTTGGAGAATATCTGTGATAGACTGTCATAGTAGCTAACAAAGTTACAAAGTGACATGTTTGCATGACTAGGAGTTTGTTTTACTTAACTATCCTAGACCGTTTTAGACGGTTGGTATCAAGAGGCCAGAGCTTCACATTTTATTTTTAAGTATCTCTAGGTATGATACCATTAGGAAGCATTACCTTTAATTTTGTATCAATATACAAAGATCTATTCAATTGTGGTTAAATATACTCTTAATTATGTATAAATATACAAAGATCAATGCCTATGTAGCCCAATACAATCTTAATATTACGTCCATATACAAGGGTCAATACCATTGTGGCCAACTATAATCTTAATTTTGTATCAATATACAAAGATCAATACCGATGTAACCCAATACAATCTTATTTTTGCACAATAAACAATGGTCAATACCACTTTAGCCAAATAAACTACTAATTTTGTATCAATATACAAAGGTATAAGGGCATATTCAATAATCTGCCCCTTCTTCTTGGACCTTCCTGTGCTATGTCTATAACTCATTTTTCTCAAGCCTATGCACTCCTACATAGGAGAGGAAGAAGGATATAGAAAAGGAAAAGTAGGAAGTCCCTGGGGCTAACCTCCAAAACCCATTAAACAGGACCATTTATCAGCTTGTAATCTCTTCCCCTAAATATCAGAGTTTTCAGTTATCCTTCAAATAACCAAAAAGGAGGGCGGAGAAACACCTTCCCCACCCTCTGGGCATGGGACGTCGCTCTCTTAAAGTGACTTCCTGCTGATTTGGGTCGTAGTAGACCTGTTTGGGGCCCCAACCCAAATGGAAAAAATGGTTAAAAATGTTAGTACACTCCTTTTATGTTCAGTCCTTCTGTTCTCAGCTGTTTAGATAACTTAAGGAGTTTGTAGGCAGAAGCTGATCTTGTAGGCTTCACTGAGGTTCCGGCCGGGGCATTGTGTAGAGCTGAACGGTCCCAGCAACATTGGATTGCCGTGGTTGCAGGCCCCCCGATGGAAACAGCTATTGAGGAAGTCTGCCAGGCAGAATCAACTGGGTCACTCGTCCTCCTTGGTGCCTGATTCTGCTCTCTGCTGAGGTTTCTGCTGTCCAGCCGTCCCCGGGCTCCCCTAATGGACGCTTCGATTCTCCTGGAAAGATAAGAACAGAGCCCTGCCCCAATCCCAACCCTGGGACAATTACCCTCTTTTTTTTTGGGGGGGGGGCTACATAGTACTTCTCCTGAAGCAAATTTGGCCTTCTGACAACATACAAAGCGTTGTCTTTCAATCCGGGTTAACGAAGAAATCATTCTGTCACCTTGGAGCTAAACCAGGTCCAGTGTATATATTTCGAGATCCCAAAGGACAATCTGCCTGCATCGAGAAGGCCTTTTGTAAGTAGCCTTGTAGGGGTTAGGCTCTTGAGCATCAGTGGCCTCTTCTCTTTCTGGGCTCCATGCACTGTCCTTAAATAGGAGGAACTCTGTTTCAGCTTAATTTGGGCTCCGCCCACTTAGCAGCTGAAAACAGTGTCAGGCCAGATACTTTGTTTCTTCAAGTCTATTGAGTCTTTCCTGTTTTTCCTGACTTCAACCTTGTTTTTCAGTCTATTAAGTCTTTCCTGTTTTTCCTGACTTCATGCTGATAATGCTGTAGAAACCCCTATATATTTTGTAAATCTAATTTATCTAACCCCTAAATAGCCTCCAAACCTAGGTCCCTCCAAATCCCATGTGTGTGTCTCTGAACTCTAATTATTGGGATCAGAGACCTGTGGTTCCCATCTGAAGGGATCAAAGATGTGTTCCACCTCTCCTGGATCGAAGTCTTTCTCTATTTAGAGTTTGCTCTGCATCATGGCTGACCCTGAGCTCCGGGATCTGCACGTTTCTGTCTTCAGTGTGCTGGGAGCTGGGACCAAGTGTGTGCTCTTCTTGAATGGTGGGACCAAGAGTATGCACCCTCACCACCCCGCTCCGTATGACTCCAGAATACATAAGACCACCAACTCTACGGTTCTCCCCCTGTCTACACTGAAGTCAAAGGCATGGGCCAACACCACAATTCTCTTGTATTTTACCTTAGCTCCACGTCTTCTTAACACCTGGAGGTCTGCAAAACCAGGCCGAACGGCTGCATCCTCTATTCAATTCACAGTGTTTCAGCCCTGCCACCTGCTTTTTTTTTTTAGTTAATAAATTTATTTGTTTGTTGCTTCAGGTTACATCCTTATCATATTGTCCTCTTTTCCCGCTTCCCAGCCCCACCCTCCCATGCTTTACCCCCTGACCCTTCCGTCTAGTTCCTCTGGGGTGGAGTGTCCCTGCCTAACAGTCTCTCACCACAGATCAGGAGTCATATGAGGGCCAAGAGCCTCTTCATTCACCGGGGGCCTATGAGGCAGTACTGCCAGTGAAAGGTGTCTCCTTGCTACTGGGGGAATACTAAAAAAAAGACCAACCAACACACAAACCCACAAAAACAAAGAATATCAACAAAAAAAAAGAGAGGAAAAAGAGAAGGGAAAAGGAAAAAGAAAAAAGAAAAAAAGGAGAAGGAAAAAGAAAAAGATAAAAAAAAAATTTATGTCCATGTTCCTTTTGGTGTGTTGGTTGTAGTACAGATATCCTGTACGATATAGCTAAAATCCTACTATAAGTGAATAGATGCCATGTGCATCCTTCTGAGACTGGGTTAGCTCACTCAGGATGAGCTTCTCTAGATCCATCCATTTGGTTGCAAATTGCATGATTTCATTGTTTCTGATAGCTGAGTAATATTCCATTGTATAGATGTACCACAGTTTTTTAATCCATTCTTCAGTTGAGGGACATCTGGGTTGTTTCCAATTTCTAGCTATTACAAATAAGGCTGCTATGAACATAGATGAGGAGACTTCCCTATGTCTCTGTGAGAGGACTTTTGGGTGTATACCCAGAAGTGGTATGGCTGGGTCCTGAGGCAAGGTTATTCCTAGATTTCTAAGATATCGCCAGACAGACCTCCATAGTGGTTGCACAAGCCTACACTCCCACCAGCAATGGAGTAGGGTTCCCCTTTCTCCACACCCTCGCCAGCATGCGCTATCATTTGAGCTCTTTATCTTAGCCATTCTAACAGGTGTTAGGTGGAATCTCAGGGTCGTCTTGAGTTGCATTTCTCTGATTATTAAGGATGTTGAACATTTCTTCAGGTGTCTCTCAGCCCTTAGGGATTCCTCCTTTGTGAATTCTCTATTTAGCTCCATCTCCCATTTTTTGATTGGATTATTTGGTTTCTTGGCATTTAGTTTCTTGAGTTCTTTGTAGATTTTAGATAATAGCCCTCTATCAGATGTGGGGTTGGTGAAGATTTTCTCCCAGTCTGTTGGTTGCCATTTTGTTCGAATGACAATGTCCTTTGCCTTACAGAAGCTTTTCAGTTTCATGAGGTCCCATTTATTGATTGTTGATCTCAGGTCCTGAGCTGTTGGTGTTCTGTTCAGGAAGTTGTCATCTGTGCCAATGAGTTCGAGGGTTTCTCCTACTTTTTCTACTAGTATATTTAGTGTGGCCGGCTTTATGTTAAGGTCTTTGATCCACTTGGATTTAAGTTCAGTACAAGGTGATAGGTATGGGTCTAATTTCATTCTTTTGCAAGTGGACATCCAGTTGGACCAGCACCATTTGTTGAAGATGCTGTCCTTCTTCCATTGTGTGGTTTTGGCTTCTTTGTCAAAGATTAGTTGGCCATAGGTGTGTGGGTCCATGTTTGGGTCTTCAATTCAATTCCATTGATCCACTGGTCTGTTTCTATACCAGAACCATGCTGTTTTTATTACTGTTGCTCTGTAGTACAGCTTGAAATCTGGGATGGTGATACCTCCAGATGTTTTTTCATTGTACAGGATTGATTTAGCTATTCTGGGCTTTTTGTTGTTCCATATGAAGTTGAGAATAGCTTTTTCCAGGTCTATAAAGAATTGTGTTGGTATTTTGATAGGAATTGCATTAAATCTATATATTGCTTTTGGTAGGATAGCCATTTTTATTATGTTGATCTTACCTATCCATGAGCATGGGAGATCTTTCCATCTTCTAAAGGCCTCTTCCATTTCTTTCTTCAGGGGCTTGAAGTTCTTGTTATATAGGTCCTTTACATGCTTGCTTAGAGTTACCCCCAGGTATTTTATGTTGTTTGTGGCTATTTTGAAGGGGGTTGTTTCCCTTATTTATTTCTCGGTATATTTGTTTGTTGTATAAAGAAGGGCTTCTGATTTTTTTTAGTTAATTTTGTATCCAGCCACCTTGCTGAAGTTGTTTATCAGCTATAAGAGTTCTTTGGTGGAGTTTTTGGGGTCGCTTATGTATACTAACATATCATCTGTGAATAGGGATAATTTGACTTCTTCATTTCCAATTGTTATCCCTTTGATCTCCTTTAGTTGTATTATTGCTCTAGCAAGGTCTTCAAGTACTATATTGAAGAGATATGGTGAAAGTGGACATCCTTGTCTTGTCCCTGAGTTTAGAGGAAATGCTTCAAGCTTCTCTCCATTTAATTTGATGTTGGCTACTGGCTTGCTGTATATTGCCTTTATTATTTCTAGGTATGGTCCTTGTATGCCCGTTCTCTCCAGAACTTTTAGCATGAAGGGGTGTTGGATTTTGTCAAATGCTTTTTCTGCATCTAGCGAGATTATCATGTGGTTCTTTTCTTTCATCCTGTTTATGTGGTGAATTACATTGATAGACTTTCGTATATTGAACCATCCCTGCATTCCAGGGATGAAGCCTACTTGATCATGGTGTATGATACTTTTGATGTGTTCTTGAATTCGGTTTGCTAGTATTTTATTAAGTATTTTTGCATCTATGTTCATGAGGGAGATTGATCTGAAGTTCTCTTTCTTTGTTGGGTCTTTGTGTGGTTTAGGAATCAGAATGACAGTGGCCTCATAGAATGAGTTTGGCAGTGTTCTTTCTGTTTCTATGTGGTGGAAGAGTTTGAAAAATAATGGTGTTAGCTCCTCTTTGAAGGTCTGGTAGAATTCCGGGCTAAAGCCATCTGGCCCTGGGCTTTTTTTGGTTGGGAGATTATTAATGACTGTTTCTATTTCCTTGGGTGTTATTGGGCTGTTTAAGCTGTTAATCTGATTTTGATTTAGTTTTGGTAGGTGGAATTTATCGAGGAAATTGTCCATTTCGCTTAGGTTTTCAAATTTAGTGGAATATAGATTTTTAAAGTAATGCCCGAATATTTTCTGGATCTCCTCAATGTCTGTTGTTATTTCTCCCTTTTCATTTCTGATTTTGTTGATTTGTGTTCTTTCCCTTTGCCTTTTAGTTAATTTGGCTAGGGGTCTGTCTATTTTGTTGATTTTCTCAAAGAACCAACTCTTGGTTTCATTGATTCTTTGTATAGTTTTTTTTTATTCTAAGTTGTTGATTTCAGCCCTAAGTTTGATGATTTCTGCCTTCTGCTCTCCTTGGGAGTGTTTGTTTCTTTTTTTTTTCCAATTCACCCAGCTTAGCTGTTAGTTCACTAATATGAGCTGTCACAATTTTCTTTTTGAAAGCACTTAGTGCTATGAACTTTCCTCGTAGCACAGCTTTCAATGTATCCCATAGGTTTGGGTATGTTGTGTCTTCATTGTCGTTGGATTTTAAGAAGTCTTTGATTTCCTTCTTTATTTCTTCCCTGACCCAGTGGTCATCCAGTAAGGAGCTGTTCAATTTCCATGTGTGTGTAGGCTTTCTGTTGATTCTTTTGCTGTTGAAAACCAGCTTTATTCCGTGGTGGTCTGATAAGATACAAGGTGTTATTTCAATTTTCTTGTATCTATTGAGACTATCCTTGTGACCAACTATGTGGTCGATTTTGGAGAAGGTTCCGTGGGGTGCTGAGAAAAAGGTGTATTCCTTTGTGTTTGGGTGAAACGTTCTGTAGATATCTGTTAGGTCCATTTGTTTCATGATCTCTGTTAGACTCAATATTTCTCTGTTTGTCTTCTGTCTTGATGATCTGTCCATTGTTGTGAGTGGGGTGTTGAAGTCTCCCACTACTAATGTGTTGTGATCGACGTGCGCTTTAAGTTTAGAAGTGTTTCTTTTACGAAAGTAGGTGCCTTTGTATTTGGGGCATAGATGTTCAGTATTGAGATTTCCTCTTGATGAATATTCCCTTTAATGAGTATTTAGTGCCCTTCTTTGTCTTTCTTCATTAACTTCAGTTGGAAGTCTGTTTTGTTTGATATTAGGATGGCTACTCCAGCTTGCTTCCTGGGTCCATTTGCTTGGAAAACCTTTTCCCAGCCCTTTACTCTGAGGCAGTGTCTATCTTTCGTAGTTAGATGTGTCTCTTGTATACAGCATAAGGAAGGGTCTTGCTTGCGGATCCACTCTGTAAACCTATGTCTTTTTATTGGGGAGTTGAGTCCATTGATGTTGATGGATATTAGTGACCTGGTGTTGTTATTTCCCATTAGTTTGGTATAAGTGGTGGTCCTGTGACTCTTTTGGTTTAGTTGCTGAGGGGTTTTCTATTCCCTTTGTTTTCTTGGGTGGAGTTTTCTTCTCTGGGTTGGGGTTTTCCTTCTAGGATTTTCTGTAGGACTGGGTTTGTGTGTAGATATTGTTTAAATTTGATTTTTGTCATGGAATATCTTGTTTTCTCCATCTATGTTGATAGAGAGTTTTGCTGGGTAAAGCAGTCTGGCTGGGCACCTATGATCTCTCAGGACTTGTAGTATATTTGACCAGGCCCTTCTAGCTTTTAAAGTTTCTGAGGAGAAGTCAGGTGTAATTCTGATGGGTCTGCCATTGTATGTGACTTGACCTTTTTCTCTTACAGCTTTTAATATTCTTTCTTTGTTCTGTACATTTGGTGTTTCAATTATTATGTGGCGAGAGGAGTTTCTTTTCTGATCTAATCTGTTTGGTGTTCTGTAAGCCTCTTGGATTTTTATTGGCATCTCTTTTTTCAGGTTTGGGAAGTTTTCCTCTATGATTTTGTTGAAGATATTTCCTGGACCTTGGAGTTGGGAGTCCTCTCTTTCCTCTATACCTATAATTCTTAGGTTCTGTCTTTTCATTGAGTCCTTGATTTCTTGGATGTTGTGGGTGAGAGATTTTTTAGCCTTCTCATTTTCTTTGGATGTTGTACTGATTTCTTCCATCGAATCTTCCATGCCTGAGATCCTGTCTTCCATCTCTTGCATCCTATTTTTGATACTCACATCCGTAGTTCCTGTTCTCATCCCTTGATTCTCCACTTCTTCTTTTAACTCTGACTGTGTTTTCTTTATTGTTTCTATTTCTATTTTCATGTCTTGTATGGTTTTGTTCGTTTTGTACATTTCCTTCTCCAGCTTGCTTGTTTTTGTATGAAAATCTTTCATTGCTTTGTCCTTTTCCTGTTCAAGCTCTGTCACCTTGGCTTGGAGCTCTTTAATGGTGTTGTTCCTTGTTTTGACTTGTAAGATTGTGGCTTCTTTGAATTCCTTCATAGATTTAAGTTCTTCTTGCAGGGACTCTATCACTTTCCATAATGCAGAATTGTCAACGTTTTCATGTGTTTCTGTTGGCGTGAGGTCATCCGAATTGGATGAGCTAGGATAATTCTGCATTGTTGGAGTCATATTTCCTTGATTGCTATTTTTTTTTTTTGGACCTTTGGCCATTGGATGCGTTTAGCTGTCTGTTCTTGTCGTTTTCTGTGCTTGAATCCACAGTGGATGCCTTGGTGCAGGGGACGAGTTACTTGGCTATCTGTCGTTGCTTACAGGGGGATTTCAGGGTCACTGTGGTTTTAATCGCCTGAGGCACTGTGAGCTGGTGGAGCCTATTCCCAGGTTGTGAGTAATGGACCAGGATTGTTTCACTGCTCCCAATTCAGACTTCTCTATGTTGCACTCTGAGTTATCAGCCTGTAATGGTTCTGATGGTATGGACCTGTTTGCCCAGGCACAGATTCTGTGGGCTCTTTTGTCGTCATGGAGGCTGACAGGGTCTGGCTCCACACCTAATATGTCTGGGTTTTCCAGAATACAGCTATGGTCCCCTGATTTCTGGTTTCTCACTAGGCTTCTCACCACAGGCCTGGCCTCTGAGCCTGATTCCCTCCTTGTCTGTGTAGCCGCGGCTCTCCCTCCCTGGCTGCTTGGCCGTCGGTGCACCGAGCCCCGGATCCTCCTGAGTGGGCCTCTCGCCCCAGCAGCTCAGCCGTGGGTGCGCCGATCCCTGGCCCCGCCCATGCCGGGCTCCCTCCCCAGTTGACCTCTGTGGGTTTGCGGTGATTCGGCCCCTCCCGCCTGCCTTTGGCTTCCCGGCTTCCTGCTCTCTCAGAACCTCCACCCTCCGCGTCTCAAGCAGCTGCGGACTGCCCGCTGAGCTCCCTGTTTGTTCCTTGCTAAGACTTCCACTATCTTGCAAAGTTTTTTAAGTGGGTATAAGTTCTTCCTGTGGTGTGGGGAGCCCAGTAGGCTAGTGATCGATCGCCAAGTGGCCTCTGATTCTGCCTGCTGTGAGTTGGGGTCGATCTTGCCAGGCGCCTCTCCAAATGGGAGTTCCCGAATCCCTGGTTTAGTGGCTTCTGTGTCTGCGAGAGATGGGGGGAGAGCCTTACCCTGGGACTTTTAACAGTCCCTTGGGAGCTGTGAGTGTTCCCGGGGGGGGGGGATCTAGCCCCTCTGATTTTTGCACAGTGCCTAATAACTCTGTGTTTTTTATGGCTCTTTTTTCCCCCGCGTTCAAAATGCATCAGTGTAGGTCGCCGCCATCTTGGCCCCCCGAGGTTCTTTTTCTAACCCATGGTGTGTGCTTCCTCCTTCCTGCTCCTGCTTGAATGCATTAATCCTCTGTCTAAAGTGCAGGCTTCCTATTCCAGTCTCAGGAAGTCCCACCTTTCTCTGTCTTGCCCAGTCTCAGCCCTTGGCATTTTATTTAACCAATCAGAGTCAATGTAAGTAGCAGACAGCAAGCAGGACCAATTAATTAACATTTAGAATGCTTAACACTACCCCAACATGCACCTGTCAGAGGTATCAGTGAAACACACATATACAACATCCAATATGGATATGAGCAACAGAATATCTTTCCTATTGTTCAGTTATGGTGAGATCAGTCACAGAGAACTGAAGCATCTAGAATGCCCTCAGGAGATGAAGTTTCTTAGGATGATCAGACCCTGCCACTCTTCCTTCCTCCCAGAAAGATATGCCCTCAACAATGCAAACATCAATATTGCATTGGTTCTAAGCAAGAAGTGCGTGCATGTGTGTGTGTGTGTGTGTGTGTGTGTGTGTGTTTGTGTGTATGTGTGTGTGTGTGTCAGACTTCCTGATGCAGATACCTTAAAAGTCAGTTTAGAGACAAAGTAATGGTCACAAAACGTGGAAAACTGCATGTGGCCTCTGGTCACATGTCAGCTTGAACATGTCTGAGAATGTTCAATGGAATAACTTGAGCAATCCACAGAAATGATACCAGTAAAAACACCAAACTCCAAATCTGTTTTGAATCTGGTTGAGGGTAAAAGGTAATAATGATGACTTGCATTGATATGTTATTAAATAATCTAAAACACCCTTATATATAACTTGTATCTATCTTCCTCCCATGAAGTAGACATTACAAGAAAAATTATTCTTATCTCATGAATCAGAAACTGAGATCCAGGATGGGCTGGCAGTTTGCCCACAGTCACACAATGAGAGAATGGGGAGTCTCCTGATTCCTGGCTCTTTTGATATTTCCACTATATGAAATTTTCTCTCCTATGACAACATATATCTCATGTTTGTGAATGTAACTAGGGTTTTAATAATTGGGCCTGGGCTCTCACCAAGGCTGGATAAAACAGAACTCTCTTAAGCTAGCAGAAGTAAGAGAAAATACAACAGACACACAAGGGAAACCTCTTGGAGTACTAATGCTAACGTCCATCTAGGTTTCGTGGGTATTTGCTTGTTCTTGGTAATGACCATTTCTCTCTGTTTCAGTAGACAGTCTTGACCCTCTCTGCTCTCATGCTCCATTGCCACTCAGCTATTCAACTTACAAATGGCTGAAGCCAGCTAACAACCACTGTCCCTGCATCTAGTGCTCTATGGCTTTAAAGCCTCCTTCCACAGACCACTGGCTCTGCCTTGTCTAGCTCAGTTCCTGGAAAACAACCTTGATCAAATCACCTATGATTGGAGGTTAGGCATAAGGATTGCCCTTGGTGGCTTTTCAGAGGCTCTGTGTGTGTGTGCAGGCTTTGCAAATTCCCTTCCTCTTTATACTATAGTTCAAAGTAGGCCAAATGCTCCACTTAAAGTGTTCATGGCAGTAGCAACGCCTGACACACAGTGAAGGTCTGATCCAGTCCAGTGTCCTTCTGGTGGGGTAGCACCAAATATCCACTCAATGTGAACTTACCCACAAACATCAGTATGGGGAACAGAAATATGAAGACATCACCCTGTCAGCCAGAGTTCTACTCAAAAAGGACTGTTGACTGAGTGAGCATAGGATGGACCCACGTTGATCACCAACTCTTTAGGTCACAAAATGATCACCAAAATGGACTATTTATTCAGCTCAGCTCTAAAGAAAAATAAAATAAAATCATGAAATTTGCAGGAGAATGACTGACATATAAGTTGTAATATTAAATGAGATCACCCAGTCTCAGAAAGAGAAAAACCATATTCTCCCTCACATGTGGATTCTAGCCTATAAAGACATGTTTATATATGAACACCTGAAATGTGGGTGCAGTATAAGATTTAGAAAAGAGACCAAGAAGGGTTAATTGTGGCAGAGATTTGGATTTCTTTGGAAACATAGCTGTGTTGAATGAGTGTGTTTTTTGTTTGCTCTCAAGTAAGGGTTGTGGGAGTGCTTAGCTTACTGCTGAAAAACAAACTCATAAAAGGGGTATGCAATTCAGCATGATGACCTGTGGGGAATATATTTACCAATGGACACCTAGGAGAGCTTATGATCTTGGTCAACAGGTAAACTTCATGAGAAGGGCATAAGGTTGGCCAATTGGAAAACACCTGTGTGCATAATTAGAGTATAAAAAGGAAGGCCAAAAAACTTGAGAGGGCTCTTGTGCTGGCCTTGTTTCTCATTGTAGTTCATTGCTACTTAACTTTGAAAGACTCTAGACAATGTTTTTCCAGAAGGTTGCTGCTGCAGAGACTTGCAGCTTAGGTTGCGTGGAGCTGTAAAAGCCAGAGAAGAATTTGCAGACTGTAGGTAGCCTTGTACCACATAGAAGTAGCAACAGTCTGTCCTAGAAATTCCTTCTAAATGTTCAAAAGTCAGCATTGCTGCACTGCCTTCTAGAAAGCTCCAGAGGCCAGCTCTCCAGTGCTAACGGTAAACAAATTAAACTACCCAAAGTAGGTATTTGCTTGTTTTGTTTTATCTTCTGAAATTCAAAGCTAACTGATTATTTTTTATTTAGCTGGTAACCTTGCACCTGGTACTTGCTACTCCCTACCCCTGTCAGCTCATAGCTTCCCCTACCCATAGTTCACTACTGATGAGAGAACACACAGTGACAGAGTAGTTTGAGTTGCAGGAACAGAAAATGAGCCATTCATTCTCCTGAACACTAGAGGCAGCATGTCCTTCTGTTCTGTGGGAGATGTGAGTCACTCTTAGGCCAGATTAGCTGGTGACACCAAGAAACAGAGAGTATGGTGTGGCCTGGCACAGCTTCTCCCTGAGCTTGGGTGATATGGGGTTCCATCACTGTGAATGCTTTGAAATTGTGTCTTATGAAGGGTTGTGCTCAAACGGCGGTACAAACTCTCCATGGTCACCCAGATGGCTGTTATCCGAAAGACAGACAATAGCAAACATTTCAGGGACATGGAGAACAGAAATATTTTGTGCATTGCTAGTGGGGAAGCAAAACCATTCACTACCATGGAAAACAGCTTGTTGATTCCTCAAATAAATAAATAAATAAATAAATAAATAAATCTAGAAGTACTGTAAGATCAGCAATTCTGTTTCTAGCTTGATACCTAATGAAATGAAAGCAAGAATTAGAGCACATCAATGGAGACAGCTGTTCAGATTGCTATTCACCTGAAACAGGCTCAAACCATGAGCAGAAACAAACTTCTTCCCCCTAACATTGTTCCCTGCTTGCCATTTCTAGTCACAGCAACCTGAAAAGTTTCTAACATAGTTACACCGCAAAATGAAGACAGTCAAAATTGCAAAAGCAAATGTGGTTGGTGTCGCTGTAACCCGGGGTCACTGGCTATTCTGCAGTTATGTAGTGCCGATGTTTACAGAGTTCCTGTTTTAAACTTGTCGAGGTTTCAGGCAGTCAGGAGGATGCGCTTTAGCACTCAGAAGCATATAAAAATATAATTTCCTTAAAACCCTGTTTTACTGGAAGAAGACTAGAGATGGCAGCAGAGAGCAGGAGCCGCCTATCTGAGAGTGGATAAGCTATAGTAAAGTTACATTTGAGGATCTTCACAAAAGTTGGTTATAATTCTTGCTGTAAGCTCTGTGAGGCACCCTTAATCCTTACAATATGGTTCAATTCTACCTTCCGCAGAGTGTTGAGTGTCAACTTTGACTCCTAAACCCCAGGTTGGTTCTTTCTTAGACAACCCTTAATCTGGGCTGTTTGAATTAAAGTCCTATGTTAGTTATTTTAATGGAAGAAGAGCAGCCCTGCTATTAGTGGCCCACTACTTCTCAGCTGTCATCATTTTTTTATAACTTGGAAAGTGGATCACACATTTTGCAGCAAAAACCTATTTTTAATACATTAGAAGCAAATTGGTACATAAAAATGCTAACTTCAAAGAATTCCTACTGGTATACCAGGTGAATTATTGAGGTATTGAATGTGCTGATACCAGGTCATCACTCATGGAATTTAACAACAACATTAGTGTTCTAGATTAAAGTCTTATGACTAGCCCTTTGCAATTTATGACCTAATATTATCTAGTATGAAAATTAATAAGTGATAGACTTTGTTTAATGCTAACAGCTTCACATACATTACTTGAGTCTCAAAACCAGACTGTGAAGTATTCTTATAATTATGCCCCCTTTAAAGATGAGGAAAGTCCAGCTGAGGGAAGATCTTACCTCTGTTGTCAATTTCTTTTTTTTTTAAATACTGTGCTGTAACCGAACTTTTAAATTATTATTTATCACTTATTTATTTATTACTAAATTCACTTATAACAAACACCAACAATTTCTTAACTATTAATCCTATAAATTCCTACAACCCCTTTAACCTATCCACTAAACCTATTGATAATTATAACAACTACTTTCATAACCTTTTAGAATGATACAGTCTCTGGGGCAGGTCCTCAGTCGTCAGGAACACAGTCTTTGTTGTAGATTCTTTAACGCACTTAGCAGTCCTTTTTCTGGATCTCTCAGATGCAGGTTCATCAGGGTAAGTTGGCTATTGCAGTCTCACCTTAAATAAGGCTTCATGCTTTCTTCTCTGTGGGAGACCCCAGCCGTCTGCAGGCCAACTTACTTCTTTTGAATCAGGAACTCAGCTGCTCTGCCTCAGTCCTTAAAGCCAGGCACAGTTTCCCCTAGGCCACTGATCAGACAGATCAAACCCCTCCAGGCAAAAGCTGAGCCACAGGGTCCAGTCCTTGGCCTTTTGGTGTCTTGCTCAGGCTTTCTTTGCTCACCGGCTTCTTTCTGCTTCAGGGAGAGAGCTGGCCATCAATGGCCAGTCCTTTTTTCAGCAGGACTCTTGGAGCTCTCGCATCAGGGGCCTCTTCTCTTTCTGGGCTCCATGCACTGTCCTTAAATAGGAGGAACTCTGTTTCAGCTTAATTTGGGCTCCGCCCACTTAGCAGCTGAAAACAATGTCAGGCTAGATACTTTGTTTCTTCAAGTCTATTGAGTCTTTCCTGTTTTTCCTGACTTCAACCTTGTTTTTCAGTCTATTGAGTCTTTCCTGGTTTTCCTGACTTCAACCGTGTTTTTCAGTCTATTAAGTCTTTCCTGTTTTTGCTGACTGCATGCTGATAATGCTCTTCAGGCCCCGAATTAAGAGACAGTATCAGAAACTCCTATATATTTTCTAAATCTAATTTATCTAACCCCTACACCGTGCAGATTTTAAAAACTTAACTTGTGTATAAAGTTAAATAAATACTTGCATTAGTGGCTGGTAGGACCTTTAATCTAGGATCAGGGCTGGGTTCCTTTTCCTTGCTTATGAATGCTTATAAATGCTCTCCTGAAATGACAGTGCTGAGGTCAACAACAAGACTTAATTTCATCTCACACATGGAAAAACTGAGCACTGGGTAGTTGGTACCTCTCCCTTAGGTCTGAAGTCAAACAGGGTAGCTAGGATCTGAACACTGCTTAGTCACTTTAATGGTGGGGTTGGACAAGTGGTTGGTGGTGAGGTGGGCAGCAGGAATGAAACGTCTACATTTTCTTGTGTTCAAACCCCTGTAGAGTTGATTCTAGGTCAGCAGACTGATTCTCCAACCCTACCTAGTACAGCTCTCAGAACCTAAGAAATGCCTTTGTCTGTCTTGCCCATTCCAGTCTATGTCATTGCCCCATGTTGTCTGTGTCATGCTTTCCAAAGCTTCCACCAAGCCCAGTCTGGCTTATAGCAAAAGCTCCAGAAGGCCAAGGATGGATGTCCTTGATAGACCTATCCTGTGAAGCCCTCAGAATGGGTTTGGGTGGCTGCTTCCAGAAAGGCTGACCTAAAGAAATGCGCCACAGTGCATAAAGGGACAGCAGTTAATGTCACCCTTGCTAGGTTGATTCCTACTTGTGCGCTCCCATGTTGGACAGCTCTCTCCAAGTGAACAGTTACACATAGAGGTCTTTTTCCCCATTATGAAAGCAAGGCCTGATCTCAAAGCCCTTTAGCTCCAAGTACTAAATGAAGGTGTACTTTTATACTATTTCTTTATTGTTATATTAATAACTCTACCTCCCTTCTAACCCACTGAGCCAAGGAGAAAAAAGGTAAGTAGAATCCAACAGTGTAAACCTTTTAAGACTTAGGTCCTTGGGGCGATTTGTCAGGATTCCAGCAGTCCAGGCAAATAGCATACACAGGAACAGGTCCCAGCAGCAACATGAATCAGGGGAAGTTCAGGGAAGTCTAGAAGGGAGAGCAGCAGTGGCAGCGGCTCTGGTATTGGTGGCAGCAGTGACAACAGTTGCCACACCCCCCCACTTAGGGCTTCAGTCTCTTCAGCCCAACCTGGGCTGAGATCTTCAGCAGCAAAGGCAGCAGTGAGTCTCTGAAGAAGCAAATCTCCAAGTATGGTCTAGAGTATTTTGAAACTAAAGCAACAACGAGAAGCAATGCCAAGCAAAAGCCCCTCTGTGCTTCTGGGGTTTCCATTTATAGCCCCTCAAAATCTGATCAAGGATATTTTCTAATTGGCCAACACCAGACACTCCACACAAGTTACTTTACTACTGATCAAGATCACATGCTCTCCAAGAAGTCCATACAAAGCCTGTTCCCCGCATGTGACAGTTTCCAGCTGGTGAAACATTACATGCTCTTCCATCAGGATGTTTTTCATGCCTCTCTCACCAATCTGTCTTCAGCAGTGGACACCCCCACCCCCCACACTTGAGAACAAAACAAAAAACCACATTAATTCAACCTAACCATGTTTTTAAAGAAATCAAAACTTCCACCACAACTAAACCGCTTCCTTTGTATCCCATTCTGGAGACTCCAAATCCACTTCCTCTCTGGATGTTAGTCTGTGGAAGGCACTGCGAAATGGGCCAATCGTCAAGCCTCACAAGCCTTTCCCAAGAAGCCAGGCTTTAAGTTTCTCATCAAAGTAGCCCTTGATTCAAAGAGTACCTGTCACCTCATTAACCTGGGTGACAGGTGTCTTTCCCAGCAGTGGGCTCAAAAATCCTTCCACATCCTCTGTAGAGCCCAGATGTCCCCTCCCACCTTCTTAATTATGATCACCTCTCAGTTGCCATGTGTGGTGTCCTTGTAGACAGGGATGTTGTACATCCAGGAGTGCTGAACAAAGTAAGGCAAGCTGGGATGCTGCCAACCACTAGGCGTGGGAAAATGTTTATGCTTTGGTGGCTCTAGGATTTTGGTAGGGGGCAACAGGCACTCCACGAACTGGTATTCATCCACAGACTCCACAAAGCTGGGGATATCAGGAGGCCCCTGGGTCTGGGTCAGCTACCGTCTTCCTGCAGCTCCTCTAGCTCTGCAGAGCAGCTCAGAATGCAGTTGCTGCCATCTTGGCTTGCCCAGCAGTCTATTGTCCATTTCTATTAGCAACAATGTGCAAACACTTTGACTTAACAATACCACTTCTGCTACATTTTCCTGCATACCTATTTTCAAAGATGTAAAACTATCTATGGATGAGAGTACTCACTTCATCACTGTTGGCAAAAGAAAATATTGTCAACATCATTCTATACTAAGGTTAAATTATGTAGTATAATAAAAATACTAATACAGTATGTTGTGTGCAAAATGTCACCCTTTGTGTAAACTATGAGTGCCTGACTTTTATTCTTAGATTTCATAAGATAAATCTAGAATACACATAAGATATCAAAAACAGTGATTTCCTGTAAGTGATTTGTTCGTGGGTGGCCATGGACCATGCTGATATGGAGCAAAATGAAGAAAAGAATATTTCCCTGCTTAGAATTCTGTAATGAGTTTGTCAGGGATTGACTCACAGGGATATTGTAAGAGTTGCATTAAGGAGGAAGGAGAGAGGGATGGTTTGAAAAGGGATTGACAGGCAGAGGAAGCAGCAGAAATCTCAGGAATCTCACAGCCAGCTAGGGTCCCTGCCAGGCTTCAAACCCTAGCAGCTTGTTCTTCAGTCTAGCTTCTAAGTTCTTCCAAGTCCTTACTATAAGTCTTCACTATAGTGTAAATCTTCCATGGTAGAACTTTGAAAGATCAGACACCCTGAAAACCATTTCTGATGATGGTACAGATGTTAAGGCTGCAGACACTGCTTCTTCAACTACATCACAACCCAGAGGAGAGGCTATGGCTGCAACCCTACAGGTCTTGAGGATTTGACTTTATCCTAACTTCAATTTTCTTTTCTCATAATCTATTTTGTAAAATTAATTATAAAATAAACAATGCATTTCTTAGAGAAGACATCTGTTCCATTTAGCTACTGAACTGAATTGCGTAAAGTCCAGTGACAATACCAGCATAGCTTTATTACCTGCCAGTTCTGGAATCCAAGGCAGGGACACATCCTTTCAGGAGACTTCAAAAAATAATCAGTTTCCATTTCCTTTCCTAGCTTGCCTGTATCTTTTTCATCTGCAAGTCAGCAAGGTCCTGTCAAGCTCAGGTCACATTGCCTTATTTCCATTTTCTATTTTCCTTCTTTTTAAAAACAAATTTAAATACTTTTTTTAATAATTTATTTTTTATTTCTTCAAGTTACATCTCAGTCACAATCCCCTCCCTACGCCCCCCTCCAGTCCCACCCTTCCACCCTCCTCCCCCTTAACCCCCCATCCTTTTCCCCTCTCTTATTTTCTTTTCTTCTTTTTTTTAGTTTAAGGTATTTCTTTTTTCCCCCCAACAGCTCTCACTTTCAGTCCAAAAAACGGTTCTTTTTCTTATAACTATAAATACAATACAAAACAACAGAAATAAATAGGCCACAATTATAAGAGTTATATGGCTTAGCATACATTCCCAATGTCCAGTCCATATGTATTTGGCACCTGACTTTAACATTCTACTATCTAACCATCTCCATGAGTTTAAAGTTCTATATCTAACTCAGCTTTCATACTAACTTGCCTAATAATTTTAAAAATATCTTCTTAGATCCAGAACACCCTCTTGATTCCTAAACAACTCAAAATTAACTATAAGACTCTAGCTATCTATTCTTCAACCACCTCAGAGACCTGAGAGGGATAAATATATCTGATTATATAGGAAGTGCAGGGCCTGCAGCTTCCAAAACTAAGAAATGACATACCAGTGGCTGCCTGGACAGTTCCCATTTTCTCTCCATACATTGCAGCATCAATCTTCAGCCGTTTGGCCCTGTTTCTCTGACAGACATTGATTGTGGAGCAGGAATTATGAAGGACTTACCTACCCTGTCTTGGCAGAGCTAGGCTGTCGACTT
Source organism: Lophiomys imhausi (assembly GCA_907164525.1). Classification (NCBI taxonomy): domain Eukaryota; kingdom Metazoa; phylum Chordata; class Mammalia; order Rodentia; family Muridae; genus Lophiomys; species Lophiomys imhausi. The sequence continues at coordinate 1,211,691 of CAJQZJ010032284.1, forward strand.
ATCTGCTTCCAAGTTTTGTCCTTTTTGGACAGAAGTCTGTCTACAGTTGAAGCAAGGGGTTTTTCTTGCCAAGAGAAAGGCTTACCACCAATTCAATAATCTCCCACTGGAGATTCTTCGATGCTCATCTTCTACTTGGAGTAGAATAGGGGGTGCTATCAGGAGCTGACATGTCTCAATATCAAAAAATCTTAAGTTAAGAAAACAACTTTGAATGCCATATTCTGCAGATCTCTTGAGGTTTTTGAAGATGCCCTATCTATCTCTTATATTTAGATAAGCAAATATTGCTTGTCTCATAGCAACTTGATTTCTAAGTAGCTTAGAAAATAACTGTGATAGACTGTCATAGTAACTAACAAAATGACACGTTTTCATGACTATCAGTTTCTGTTTCTTAATTATCCTAAACAGTTTATGTTGGTTGGTAGCAAGAGGTCAAAACTTGACATTTCATTTTTAAGTATTACTACAAACAATACCTTTAAGAAGCGTTACCCTTAATTTTGTATCAATATACAAAGATCAATACCAATGTGGCCAAATATAATCTTAATTTTGTATCAATATACAAAGATCAATACCGATGTAGTCCAATACAATCTTAATTTTACATCAATATACAAGGGTTAATACCATTGTGGCCAAATATAATCTTAATTTTGTATCAATATACAAAGATCAATACCGATGTAGCCCTATACAATCTTAATTTTGCATTAATATACAATGATCAATACCAATTTAGCCAAATAATATTAATTTTGTATCAGTATACAAAGGTATAAGGCCATATTCAATAATCTGTCCTTTTTTCTTGATCTTTCCTATACTATTTCTATGTCCCACTTTTCTCAAGTCTGTTCACTCCTATATAGGAGAGAAAGAAGGATACAGAAAAGAAAAAGAGAGAAGTCCCTGGGTCTAACCCCCAAAACCCATTTAACAAGACCATTTAACAGCTTGTAGTCTTTTCCCCTAAATAACAAAATTTTCTATTATCTATCAAATAACCAAAGTGGAGGGAACACCCTCCCCACCTTCTGGGGATGGGACGTTGTTCTCTTAAAATGACTTCCTGCTGATTTGGGACATAGTAAACCTGTTTGGGGCCCAAATAAGAATGGAAAAATGGTTAAAAAATGTTAATAGAATCATTTGATGTTCAGTCCTTTTGTGCTCAGCTATTTAGATGTCCTAAGAAGTTCATAGACAGAAGCTGATCTTCAGAGCTTTACTGAAGATCTGGCTGGAGTAGTCTGTGGAGCTGAACGATCTTAGCGAGTTTGAGTTGTGGTTGTAGACTTTTGAGGAAACTGTTATTGAAGAAGTCTGCAAGGCTGGATCATCTGGGCCACTCGTCTTCTTTGGTGTCTGATCTGTTTTCTGCTGAGGTTTCCGTTGTCCAGTTGTCCCTGGATTCCTTGAATGGATGCTTTAAATCTCCTGGAAAGATAAGAACAGAGCCCTGCCCTAATCCTAACTCTGGGACAATTATCTTTTTTTTGGGGGGGGGGTCAGGTAATATTTTTCCTGGAGCAAATTTGGTTTTTTGACAATATATAAAGTATTACCTTTCAATCTGGATTAAAGAAGAAATTATTTTGATATTTTGGAGCTAAACAAACCTTTAGTGTATATATTTTGAGATCTCAAGGGACAATTTGTTTGAATTGCAGCCTGCCTTTTGTAAGTAGCTTTTAAACTTAAATCTTTCCAAATCCTAAGCTCTAAACAGAGAAAAACTTTGATCCAGGAGTGGAGGAGCACATCTTTAATCCCATCAGTTGGGAACCACATGTCTTTGATCCCAAAACTTAAATACGTTTTTAACTGAAATAGAAATACATCACTCTTCTCCCCCATTCTCCCCTTGAGTTCCTTCCAGCTACAGTGTCGAACCTCTTCCATGTCCCATGACTCTCAAGTTGATACCCTCTGTTTCTTTGATTATTATTGTTACATACATAATCACATATTATGTGTATGTATAAATATATATGTTTGTGTACACATATATATGTGTATATGGATATGTATATTTAAATATGATTTTAACTGAAATAGAATTACATCACTTCTATCCCCCTTTCTCCACCTGAGCCCTCCCAGCTAATGACTGCAAGAAAGAAAGAAAGACAGAAAGAAAGAAAGAAAAATGGGTTTTGATACAGGGATCTAGATAGATGACAGATAGATAGATAGATAGATAGATAGATAGATAGATAGATAGATAGATAGGTAGATGATATATTCACTCTATCAGTTCTGTTCCTCTAGAGAGTTCTGAATAATACATACTTATGAAATTTCCCTTTCCATACTAACATGTTCACTAATACCACCATTGTTCAAGTCTTGTTTATGCAGCCATTTCTATGAGAGAATGGTTCACATCAGACTTCCTGGTATTCTGGCTCTTTCAATCTTTCCACTTCCTGGTGTTCCCTGAGCCATGGATGCAGGAGCTGTGATACAAATGTGTGTTTTGGGGTTGTTTTATCCATGACCTGTTGATCTCTGCATTGTGTCCAGTTGTGTTTTTCTGTGACGCTTTCCATCTGCTATAAATAGAGACTTATTTGATGATGGGGGAGAGCTATACTTATCCAGGAAAGGTGGCTTTCATACCTATTTTCATTTTCTTCTCCTGTTCTGATTTTCTGCTGTGTTCCATCTTCCAGTGTGGTGTGTGCATGGTATGTGTGTGTATGTGTGTGTGTGTGTGTGTGTGTGTGTGTGTGTGTGTGTGTGTATACATTTACCCATGTGTGCAGGTGTGGAGGTCAGTGGTTCAGGTTGAGTATTTTCCTTGATGATTTTCCATCTTAATTTTGAGACAGGGTCTCTCACTGAACCTGGAACTCTTAATTTCTGCTACACTGGCTGGGCACTAAGCCTGTGGGATCCACTGTCTTTGCTTCTCAGCATTGGAGTTATAGGTGTAGGCCCAGAGGTCCAGCTTTCATATGGGTGCTGAGGCCAAACTCATATCCTTGTACTCCTATGGGCACTATACCCACTGAGCCATCTCCCCAGCTCTTTCTTCCATTTTTAAAGGACCTGTGACTAGACTGAACCCTTCCAGATAATCCCAGGTAACAGCCTTATTGAAAATCAGCTGATCAGCAACTCCACCCCCACCTGCAACCTCAATTCCTCTTCTCCATATGAGGCAACACATGCGGAGGCTTTCATGATTATGACTGGGGTATCGTGACATTAGTCTTCTTAACACAGCACTGTATGAAATTTGAAGAATGTCTGCATCGAGTGATATACCTGTTCTGTACAGTATTATCATCCTGAGTTACTGACGGGTAATAAATAAAATAAACCAAGCCTTCTCTTGTCAAATAACTTTGAAGAGACAGTTTAGACCAAGCCCAGGTTTCTTTCCTGTAGAATTTCAAAATGTCTTTGATGTTAGCATGCACAGTGAATTGCCAAAGGCAGGCTTCCTTAACAGATGTGACATGGTGCTCTCCTGACTGCAGTCTCCCAACAGTGTTCCTTTCTAGAACTTGGAGAATAGCATCTTTTTTTTTTCCTTTATAATTTGATGTTTTGTTATTTTAACACATGGCTACATTTCCTTTGTGAAGATGGTGGTTTTTATAGGCATCTTTGCTTATTTTTGGCTTATTGTTTTCAAGTAGGATTTTCATTTTTATAATTATTTTTTAAAAATGATTTTAAATATTTTTCATTTTCCATATTCTAACACTATTTGAGCAATGTAGGTGTTAGCTCCCCCCAAAAACTTAAAAACCTCATAAAACCATTTAGCCCTGGTAGAGTTTTTCATTTTTTAGTTATATTTTCTTACATAAACCTTTAAAAATTAATGGGCTTCTTTTATAGAGTACTTTTATGTTTACAGAGAAACTGAGGAGAAATAGTTGAGTTCCCCTCAGTCTGCATTGCCTGCTCCAATGTGGACAGGTCTCTGGATGTTTGTATCCTGCCTCAAGTGGTGTTTTTGTTGGCCTTGATGGTCCACTTGTTGACTCATCATTATTAACTACGTTCAATCATTCATATTAAAGTTTGATCCTGAGCTGCACATAGACTTGGCAAATACATGGTGACATATATAACAACATTGTATAATAGATTCAGTTCCTAAACTTCACCCTCCATCTGGTTATCCCTCCTTAACTCTGTCCCCTTAACTCCAGCCACCAGAAAATACCAATCGCTTTTATTGGCCTTGATGTTATGTATTGGCCTTTCCAAAAACAGTCCAGAGTTATATCATACAATAGCCAACCATCAGGCATTTGTTTCCTGTCGTGCAGACGTTGTAATGTGGCTCTTGCATGTCTTTTCATGCTTTGGATGCCCTTTCGTTTTCATTCATAAGCACCAACAAAACACTGCACAATTTGGTGCATTTGCTTTGTCATTTCTCTAGTGAAGGACATCTCTGCTGCTTCCATGTTTTGATAGTTATCAATAAGTTTGTGTAAAGATTGTGAATACATTTTTTATGTGGCCATACACTTTGACTCATTTGAAAACTACCAAGATCAAATGAAGATCACACAGAAATACTGTGCTTTCCCAAGCTGGAAGAACCTCCTTCCCCTGTTAGGGAATCCTCTCCTGAATCTTGATAGAGACACCTAGAGGTGTAGCTCCACCTCCTGGGTGGTTCCAGGTACACTTGTAGGTGACAGTGAACTTCATCCATCACGCATTATATTCTGAAATCTTTGCTTGGTAGGAATAGGTACACATGTGTGTATACAATACAAAAGACCCAGGCAAACACACTTAGGCAAACAGCTAAGAAATTACATGTACTTGTGTCTTCTTACTGCCAGTATTTTCCTGAAGGATTAGTTTTTACATGCTTTGAGGGCTGACATGTTTATCTTTTTTTAATACCTTTTCTTTTTTCAGTTAAGTACTCCAGACAGCTACATGGTAACAGTGCTTGCTATTTAATATCATTTAAAAAAACTTTTATTGTTTCTTTGTGAATTTCACATCATTTACCAAAATCCCACTCATCTCCCCATCCCTTTATACCCACTTTCCACCCTTGCAACCTGCCCCCAATAGGGAAAAAATTGTGGAAGCTGTAGTGTGTTACAGTGTCTCACAGTATACTCTTTGTCCACACTTTGAAAATGTTCATTGCAATGACTCTTTGGTCTGGTACAAGGCCTCTGGCTTCTGCTACCCAGAACCTTTCTGGTACTCCTTTCAGATAGTTTGTTGTTTCCCTCTTTCATAGAGATTCTGTGGTTTTGAATCTGTAGAACTGGCCCCTTCATGCACTACAGCAGTTCATCCACGGGGTTGATTCTGGGGTGGGCCAACTCAACGCCCTGGATCTGGGCCTGAGGGGTTTCTCAGCTGGCCAGCTCACTGGCTCTACTACTCTCACGCCCTTGGAGCCAGCTCACATGCAACCCCCCCCCCCAACCAGAGCCAGCTCTACCCTGCTGCCCAGGTGAGGTGCAGAGTTCACTCTCTTGAGTGTTTGCAGCCAGTGAGGTACATACCCAGTTCTGCCACTCTCATAACCCTGGGTACAGCTCTCCCATTTGCCATAGATGGTAAGGGACAAGGAAGGTGTTTCTCTCTTGCAACACTGCCCAGCAGACTACCTTGCAACACCACCCATCAGACATGAGACCAGGCCAGCTCTCCTACACTCACATCCTCGGGACCAGCTCACCTTCAACCCCCACATCCAGGGCCTGTTCTCCTGATTGCTGCACCAGGTGAGGGACAGGGTCAGCTCTCCTGCCTGCTGTAGTTGGCAAGGGGTGAAGGAGGGGGCATTTCCCCCTTGGCCATGTCACCACAAAGCAGACAAATGGTAGACCAGGTCTCCCTTGCTCAAACCCTCAGGGCCCACTCACTTGCACCCTCACTACCAGGGTAAGCTCTATTGTACTGCCCAGGTGAGGTGCAGGGCCTGCTCTTCCAAGTCCTGCAACTGGTGAAGGACAGGGCCAGCTCTCCTTTGTATTGTTCTGTTTCTAATTTATTGATTTCAGCCCCGAGTTTGATTATTTCTGGACTTTTACTCCTCTTGGATGTGTTTGCTTCTTTTTGTTCTAGAGCTTTCAGGTATGCTGTTAAGTTGCTCTTATGAAATCTCTCCAGTTTCTTTATGAAGGCACTTATTGCCATGTACTTTCCTCTTAGGACTGTTTTCATTGTGTCCCATAAGTTGGGTATGTTGTGGCTTCATTTTCATTGAATTCTAGAAAGACTTTTTTTTTTTCTTTATTTCTTCCATGATTGAGTGGTCATTGAGTTTACAATAGCCACAAATAATTGAAACTGAAAGTTGTTCAGTTTCTATGAGTTGTAGGCTTTCTTTTGTTTCTATTGTTGTTTAAGTCCAGCTTTAATCCATGGTGATCTGATAAGATACAAGGGATTATTTCAGTTTTCTTGTGTCTGTTGAGCGTTGCTTTATGACTGACCATGTGGCCAGTTTTGGAGAAGGTTTTATGAGGTGCTAAGAAGAAGGTTTTTTTGTGTGTGGGAGTGTTTGAGTGAATTTTCTGTAGATGTCTGTTAGGTCCATTTAATTCATAATGTCTGTTAGTTTCGTTATATCTCTGTTTAGTTTTTGTCCCAATAACCTGCCCATTGATGATAGTGGGGTTGAAGTCTCTTACTATTAATGTGTGGGTAGTGGTGTGTGATTTAATCTTTAGAAATGCTTCTTTTATGAATGCGGGTACCCTTCATATGGAGCATAGATGTTCATTATTGAAAAATCATCTTTGGAAATTTTTTCTCTGATGAGTATTAAGTGTCTTTTCCCATCTCTTTTGATTAATTCTGGTTGAAAGTATATTTTATTAGATATTAGAATGGTTACTCCAGCTTACTTCTTAGGTCCATTTGCTTAGAAAACCCTTTTCCAGCACTTTACTCTGCGGTAATATCTATCTTTGTTGCTGAGATGTGTTTCTTGTATGCAGCAGAATGATGGTTCCTGTTTTCTCATCCATTCTGTTAGCCTAGTCTTTTTATTGGAAAATTGTACCCATTGATGTTAAGATATATTAATGAACAGTGATTGATTATGACTGTTATTTTGATTTTGATTATGGTAGTGTGTGTACTTCCTTTCTTTTGGTTTTGCTGGTGAGGAGTTATTTATTTCCTGTGTTTTCTTGGGTGTGGTTAACCTCCTTGGGTTGGAGATTTCCTTCTAGTAGCTTCTGTAGGACTCGATTTGTGGATAGATATTGTTTAAATTTAGTTTTGTAATGGAATATCTTGTTTTCTCCATCTATGGTGATTAAAAGTTTTGCTGAGTATTGTAGTCTGGGCTGACATGTGTGGTCTCTTAGAGTTTACAAGACATCTGCCCAGGCCCTTCTTTCATTTAAAGTCTCTGTTAATAAGTCAGGTGTGGAGGAGATCCAAGATGGCGCCGACCATAGAGCAGTGCATCTGAGTAGTAGGTGAATGAGATTAGTCACTGTGGAGTGAATGTGAGGTCCCATAGCCAATGTGAAACACAGACGGTGTCTGAATTCCCGCAGCGAACATTGAGACTGGTCACCAGATAAAACAGCCCATGCAGTTCCTGGGAACACCACCCTGAGATCAGCCAGCTCCAGTCTGGAGAGGAACTCCGGCTAGAGGAGATCTAGCCCAGGAGAGGATCCAGCCCATGGCTCCAGACACAGATCAGCGGCCCCACCTGTCTGCCTGATATCCAGCCTGCACAAAGACCTGGACACCCAAGAGGGAAAAACAGCTGCACCACAAAACCAAAGGTAAGTGAGATTTTTTTTTCCAGATTTTCCAACATGGCGGCACAGTGTGCACTGTAGCGGAGAGGAGAGGCAGAGACCTAACCCAGTCATAGCAAAGCAATTGGGAGCCAAGACTGACTGCAAATAGAGCCCGCGACTGTGTGTTCGCCACAAATACTGGGGCGGGTGGGTCACTCACCCTAGCACCCAAGCATCTGAGGCAGTCAGAAACAGGCACACTGAGGCCAGCACCCATCTGGGTGGAGCTCCCTGCCTGCACAGTCAGCCTAGCTGCAGAGCCAGAATGACTGGGTCAGTGAGAGGAGAACACAGACCCAACCACAGCTCTACCTGCCTTTCTGAGGAGACCTGCCAGCTCCCAGGTCCTCAGAGGATAGCCCTCTCCCCACTCCAATCCCCTCTATATTGGTCCAATTGGGTCACAAGCAGTTGAGGAGAGCGGCAGCCACTCTCCTCTCAGAGAGCCAGTCTATTACTGGAACCTGCCCGCCATCTGGAGGTAAACACCAGAATCTCAGGATCAGCCAACGCCCGGGGCAGTGAGTTTTCCTGAGCACCAAGGTCAGCTGACAAAAGAAACAGTCAACACCAGGGTCAATCAGATGACAAAAGGTCAGTGCAAGAACATGGTAAAAAAAGAACCCAAAACAATAGAATGTCTCCAGATCCTAGCAATAATGCTACAGACAACTCTGGACAGACTAACACAATTGAAACAAAGGAAAATGACCTTAATCTTAAGCTTATATTAATAATAGAAGGCCTAAGGGAGGAAATCAAATACCTCAGAGAGCAACAACAAAGTACTGCAAAGGAGGTGATGGAAATGAATAAAGCTCTTAAAGGAATGGAAGACCTGAAAAGGGAAGTTGAAGCAATGAAGAAAATCCAATCCGAGACATCCATAGAACTGGAAAACCTTAAGAAAAGAATCGGGACTACAGACACTAGCATCACCAACAGAATACAAGAGATGGAAGAAAGAATTTCAGGCTCAGAGGATAAAATTGAAGAAATTGATACATCTGTCAAAGAAAATGTCAAATCTAAAAAAGTCCTGACACAAAACCTTCAGGAAATCAAGGACACAATGAAAAGATGAAATCTCAGAATAATAGGAATAGAAGAAAGAGTCCCAGCTCCATGGACCATAAAATATCTTCAACAAAATCATTGAAGAGAATTTCCCAAATCTAAAAAAAGAGATGCCTATAACTGTACAAGAAGCTTACAGAACTCCAAATAGATTAGACCAGAAAAGAAAATCTTCCCGCCACATAATAATCAAAACAATAAATGTACAGAACAAAGAATATTAAAAGCTGCTAGGGAAAAGGGTCAAGTAACATATAATGGCAAACCTATCAGAATCACATCTGACTTTTCTTCAGAGACTCTAAAAGCCAGAAGGGCCTGGACAGATGTCTTGCAGACCCTAAAAAACCACAAATGCCAGGCCAGACTACTATTCCCTGCAAAATTGTCAATCAACATAGATGGAGAAAACAAGATATTCCATGACAAAGCTAAATTCAAACAATATCTATACACAAATCCAGCTCTACAGAAGATGTTGGAAGGAAAACTCCAACCCAAAGAGTTTAACTACACACAAGAAAGCACAGGAAGCAAATAGCATGCCTGCAGCAAGACCAAAAGAAAAGAAGCTCACTCACACACTATTTCCACCAACATCAAGATGGCAGGAAGTAACAATCACTGGTCATTAATACCTCTCAATATCAATGGACTCAATAAGCCAATAAAAAGGCACAGGATAGCAGAATGGATGCGAAAACAGAACGCCACATTCTGCTGCTTACAAGAAACACACCTCAGCAAAAAAGATAGACATTATCTCCAAGTAAAGGGCTGGAAAAAGATATACCAAGCAAATGGACCCAAGAAAAAATCTGGAGTAGAAATTCTAGTATGCAACAAATTGGACTTTCAACCAACATTAATCAAAAGAGATAGGGAAGGACACTACATACTCATCAAAGGAAAAATCCACCAAGATGAAATTTCAATACTGAACATCTATGCCCCAAATGTAAGACCACCCACATTCATTAAAGAAACACTAATGAAGCTCAAATCCCACATTGAACCTCACACATTAATAGTGGGAGACTTCAGCACACCACTCTCACCACTGGACAGATCAATGATGCAGAAACCAAACAGAGAAACAATGAACCTCACAGATGTCATGAATCAAATGGACCTAATTGATATCTACAGAACGTTTCACCCCAAAACAAAAGAATACACTTTCTTCTCGGCACCTCATGGAACCTTCTCCAAAATCGACCATATAGTCAGTCGGTCACAAAGCAAGCCTCAACAGATACAGGAAAATTGAAATTACCCCTTGTAACTTATCAGATCATCATGGAATAAAGCTAGACTTCAAAAACAACAGAGAGCCTGCAAAAACATGGAAACTGAACAACTCTCTCCTCAATGACCTCTTGGTCAGGGAAGAAATAAAAAAAGAAATTAAAGTCTTCTTAAAACTCAATGAAAATTAAGGCACAACATACCCAAACTTATGGGACACACTGAAAGCAGTGCTAAGAGGAAAGTTTATGGCACTAAGTGCCTTCAAAAAGAAACTGGAGCGTTCCTATACTAGCCACCTAAAAGCACACCTGAAAGAGCTAGAAGAAAAAGAAGCAAACACTCCCAAGAGGAGCAGATGAGAGGAAATTATCAAACTCAGGGCTGAAATCAACAACTTAGAAACAAAAAGAACAATACAAAGAATCGATAAAACCAAGAGTTGGTTCTTTGAGAAAATCAACAAAATAGACAAGCCCTTAGCTAAACTAACTAAAAGGCAGAGGGAAAATATCTAAAGCAACAAAATCAGAAATGAAAAGGGGGAAATAACAACAGACATTGAGGAAATCCAAAGAATCGTTAGGTCCTACTTCAAAAACTTGTACTCCACAAAATTGGAAAATCTAAATGAAATGGATGATTTTCTTGATAGATTCCACCTACCAAGGTTAAATCAAGAACAGGTAAATAAATTAAACAGTCCTATAACCCTTAAGGAAATAGAAGAAGTCATTAAAAGTCTTCCAACCAAAAAAAGCCCAGGCCCAGATGGTTTCAGCACAGAATTCTACCAGACATTCAAAGAAGAGCTAACACCAGTATTCTTCAAACTCTTCCACAACATAGAAACAGAAGGAATACTGCCAAACACATTCTATGAGGCCACCGTCACCCTGATACCTAAACCTCACAAAGACCCAACGGAGAAAGAAAATTTCAGACCAATTTCCCTTATGAACATGGATGCAAAGATACTTAATAAAATATTTGCAAACCGGATCCAAGATCACTTAAAAAGTATCATAAACCATGATCAAGTAGGCTTCATCCCAGGGATGCAGGGGTGGTTCAACATTAGAAAATCCATCAATGTAATCCACCACATAAACAAGCTGAAAGAAAAGAACCACATGATCATCTCATTGGACACTGAAAAAGCTTTTGACAAAATACAGCACCCCTTCATGTTAAAAGTCTTAGAGAGATCAGGCATACAATGACCATACTTAAACATAATAATGGCAATTTACAGCAAGCCAATAGCCAACATCAAACTAAATGGAGAGAAACTTAAAGCATTTCCTCTAAAATCAGGCACAAGGCAAGGCTGCCCACTCTCTCCATATCTCTTCAACATAGTACTTGAAGTTTTAGCTAGAGCAATAAGACAACTAAAAGAGATCAAGGGGATACAAATTGGAAAGGAAGAAGTCAAAGTATCCCTATTTGCAGATGATATGATAGTATACATCAGTGACCCCAAAAATTCCATCAGAGAACTTTTACAGCTGATAAACTCCTTCAGCAAGGTGGCCAGAAACAAAATCAGTTCAAAAAAATCAGTAGCCCTTCTTTACACAAAAAATAAATGGGCTGAGAAAGAAATAAGGGAATCAACACCCTTCACAATAGCCACAAATAATATAAAATACCTGGGGGTAACTCTAACCAAGCAAGTGAAAGACGTGTATGATAAGAACTTCAAGTCCCTGGAGAAAGAAATTGAAGAAGATATCAGAAGATGGAAAGATCTCCCTTGTTCATGGATAGGTAGGATCAACATAATAAAAATGGCAATCTTACCAAAAGCAATATACAGATTCAATGCGATTCCTATCCAAATACCAACTCAATTTTTTACAGATCTGGAAAAACAACGTCATATGGAATAACAAAAGACCCAGAATAGCTAAATCAATCATGTACAATAACAGAACATCTGGAGGTATCACCATCCCGGATTTCAAGCTGTACTACAGGGCAATAGTAATAAAAAAACAGCATGGTACTGGTATAGAAACAGACCAGTAGACCAATGGAATCGAATTGAAGATCCAGAAATAAACCCACACACCTACAGTCACTTAATTTTTGATAAATAAGCCAAAAACATACAATGGAAAAAAGGAAAGCATCTTCAATAAATGGTGCTGTTCTAACTGGATGTCAACGTGTAGAAGAATGCAAATAGATCCATACTTATCACCCTGTACAAAACTTAAGTCTAAGTGGATCAAGGACCTCAACATAAATCTGGACACATTAACATTAATAGAAGAGAAAGTGGGGAAAAGCCTTGAACTCATTGGCACTGGTAGCAACTTCCTGAATAGAACACCAATAGCTCAGGCACTAAAACAAACAATCAATAAATGGGACCTTATAAAATTGAAAGCTTCTATAAGGCAAAGGACACTGCCCTTAGATCAAAACGGCAGCCTACAGACTGGGAAAGGATCTTCACCAACCCAACATCTGACAGAGGGCTAATATCCAAAATATAAAGAATTGAAGAAATTAAACACCAAAAAATCAAATAACCCCATCAATAAGTGGGGTACAGAGCTAAACCAAGAATTCACAGAAGAGGAATCTCTAAAGGCTGAGAGGCATTTGAGGAAATGTTCAACATCTTTGGTCATCAGGGAAATGCAACTTAAAACAACTCTGAGATTCCATCTCACACCTGTCAGAATGGCTAAGATCTAAAACTCAAATGATAGCACATGCTGGCGAGGATGTGGAGAAAGGGGAACACTCCCCCATTGCTGGTTGGACTGCAAACTTGTGCAACCACTTTGGAAATCAATCTGGAGATATCTTAGAAAATTGGGAATAATTCTACCTCAAGACCCAGCATACCCCTCTTGGGTATATATCCGAAAGATTAGAAACAAAACCACAAGGACATTGCCTCAACAATGTTCATAGCAGCATTATTTGTAATAGCCAGAAACTGGAAACAACCCAGATGTCCTTCAACTGAAGAATGGATAAAAAAAAATTGTGTTACATTTACACAATGGAATACTACACAGCTATCAGAAATGAGGAAATCATGCAATTCGAAACCAAATGGATGGAGCTAGAAAAGTTCATCCTACGTGAGCTGACACAGTCCCAGAAAGATAAACATGGTATGTATTCCCTTATAATTGGATATTAACCATACATCACAGGATAACTATCCTACAACCCACACACCCAAATAGATAGGAACCTAGCCTATCTATCCTAGGAAAAACTTTACCCACCAGTGAGTCGTGGAATATGCTGCAGGTCAGTGGAATACCACACCCTAGATGGTGTGCCTCATCAAACTCCAATACAAGTGGAAACTCTTGGCCCTCACATGACACAAGATCTGAGGGAGTATGATATGTGAGGGCCCACCTCATCTGAGGAGAAGGAGAGTACCAAGTAGAGGAACAAGGAGAGAGGGAGGGATGGATGGAGGGAGGGAGGGAGGGAAGGAGAGAAGGAGGGAAGGAGAGAGGGAGGGAAGGAGAGAAGAAGAGAGGGGCCAGGAGGGGAGGAGGGAGGAAACTATGTTCTAGAAGTAAATAATACTTTTTTAAGAAAAGAGTTAATAAGCTTAAAAAATATAATAAAAATACAATATAAAATTTTCAAACTATAATTTACCAAAGGTATACTTACGCTACTGGCATGAAAAAAAATGGCCTCAATGTCAGATTAGAATGTTAGACTGCAGGTGGCCACATAGATTACACAAACTTGATAGCAACTTAAAAGTTCTTTTTTTTTTTTTTTTTTTTTTTTTGTAGAGGTATAGGATATTTCCATGGTTTGGCATTAAAAAGCAGGTAACAGGTTTAAAATACTGTAAATAAAGGTTACAGCTGTTCAACTTGGTTTTATAAACCTCCAACAGTTGAAAAAACTTAGAGCTAAGGTAAAATACATGAAAAGCATGGTGTTAGCCCATGCCCTTAACTCCAGCAGAGACAGGAGGATCACTAAAGAGTTAGTTGTCTTATAAACTCTAGAGTTACCAAGGAACAGTGTTGTGATGGTGCACACCCTTAATCTCATCATTCGAGAAGAATACACCCTTAATCCCAACACACTAGAGACAGAAACAGGCAGATCTCAGAGCTCAAGGTCAGCCTGATACAAAACAAGCTCTAAACAGAGAAAAACTTTGATCCAGGGGTGATGGAGCACATCTTTAATCCCATCAGTTGGGAACCACATGTCTTTGATCCCAATACTTAGAATGCAGAGACAGGCACATTGGATTTGGAAGGATTTAAGTTTAAAAGCTACTTACAAAAGGCATGCTGCATTTCAAACAAATTGTCTTTTGAGATCTCAAAATATATACACAAAAGGTTGGTTTAGCTCCAAAATATCAAAATAATTTCTTCTTTAATCCGGATTGACAGATAATACTTTATATACTGTCAAAAAACCAAATTTGCTCCAGGAAAAATATTACCTGACCCCCCCCCCCAAAAAAAAGGTAATTGTCCCAGAGTTAGGATTAGGGCAGGTCTCTGGTCTTATCTTTCCAGGAGATTTAAAGCACCCATTCAAGGAATCCAGGGACAACTGGACAATGGAAACCTCAGCAGAAAACAGATCAGACACCAAAGAAGACAAGTGGCCCAGACGATCCAGCCTTGCAGACTTCCTCAATAGCTGTTTCCTCAAAAGTCTACAACCACAACTCAAAATTGCTAAGATCGTTCAGCTCCACAGACTGCTCCAGTGAGAACTTCAGTAAAGCCCTGAAGATCAGCTTCTGTCTATAAACTTCTTAGGGCATCTAAATAGCTGAGCACAAAAGGATTGAACATCAAATGATTCTATTAACATTTTAAACCATTTTTCTATTCTTATTTGGGCCCCAAACAGGTTTACTATGTCCCAAATCAGCAGGAAGTCATTTTAAGAGAGTGACGTCCCATCCCCAGAAGGCGGGGAGGGTGTTTAACCCTCTTTGGTTATTTGAGGGATAATAGAAAATTTTGTTATTTATTTAGGGGAAGAGACTAGAGCTGTTAAATGGTCTTGTTAAATGGATTTTGGAGGTTAGACCCAGGGACTTCTCTCTTTTTTTTTTTTTCTGTATCCTTCTTTCTCTCCTATGTAAGAGTGAACAGACGTGAGAAAAAATGGGACATAGACATAGTATAGGAAAGATCAAGAAAAAAGGACAGATTATTGAATATGCTCTTATACCTTTGTATATTGATACAAAATTAATATTGTATTTGGCTAAATTTGTATTGATCATTGCATATTAATGCAAAATTAAGATTGTATTGGACTACATCGGTATTGATCTTTGTATATTGATACAAAATTAAAATTATATTTGGCCACAATGGTACTGACCCTTGTATATTGATACAAAATTAAGGTTATATTTGGCCACATTGGTATTGATCTTTGTATATTGATACAAAATTAAGGGTAATGCTTCTTAAAGGTATTGCACCTAGTAATGCTTAAAAATGAAATGTGAAGTTTTGGCCTTTACTACCAACCGTCATAAACTGTTTAGGATAATTAAGAAATGCAAACTAATAGTCATGCAAGCGTGTCATTTTGTTAGTTACTATGACAGTCTAAGCTACTCAGAAATAAAGTTGCTAAGAGACAAGCAACATCTGCTTACCCTAATATAAGAGATAGATAGGGCCTCTTCAAAAACCTCAAGAGATCTGCAGAATAAGGCATTCAAAGATGTTTTCTTAACTTAAGATTTTTTGATATCGAGACATGTCAGCACCTGACAGCACCCCCTATTCTACTCCAAGTAGAAGATGAACATCGAAGAATCTCCAGTGTGAGATGGTTGAATTAGTGGCAAGCCTATCCCTTGGCAAGAAAAACCCCTTGCTTCAACTGTAGACAGAATGCTGTCCAAAAAGGAGAAAACTTGGAAGCAGGTAAGTCGACAGCCTAGCTCTGCCAAGAGAGGGTAGGTAAATCCTTCATAATTCCTGCTGTGCAATCAATGTCTGTCAGAGAAATGGGGCCAAACGGCTGAAGATTGATGCTCTAGTGTATGGAGAGAAAATGGGAACTGTCCAGACAGCCACTGGTATGTCATTTCTTAGTTTTGGAAGCTACGGGCCCTGCACTTCCTATATAATCAGATATATTTATCCCTCTCAGGTCTCTGAGGTGGTTGAAGAATAGATACCTAGAGTCTCATAGTTAAATTTTGAGTTGTTTAGGAATCAAGAGGGTGTTCTGGATCTAAGAAGATGTTTTTAAAATTGTGAGGCAAGTTAGTATGAAAGCTGAGTTAGATATAGAACTTTAAACTCATGGAGATGGTTAGATAGTAGAATGTTAAAGTCAGGTGCCAAATACATATGGACTGGACATTGGGAATGTATGCTAAGCCTTATAACTCTCATAATTGTGGCCTATTTATTTCTGTTGTTTTGTATTGTATTTATTGTTATAAGAGAAAGAACCATTTGTTGGACTGAAAGGGGGAGCTGTTGGGGGGGAAAAGATATACCTTAAACTAAAAAAAAAAAAAGGGTAGAGGATGGGGGAGTTGAGGGGGAAGAGAGTGGAAGGGTGGGACTGGAGGGGGAAGTAGGGAGGGGGTTGTGATTGAGATGTAACTTGAAGAAATAAAAAATAAATTAAAAATAAAGAAGTCATGTGTAATTCTGATAGATCTGCCTTTATATGTTACTTAGCCTTTTCTCCTTGTAGCTTTTAATATTCTTTCTTTGTTCTATACATTTAGTGTTTTGATTATTTTGTTGTGGGAGGATTTTGTTTTGTGATCCAAACTATTTAATGTTCTATAAGCTTCTTGTATGTTTATAGGTATCTCTTATTTAGGTTGGGGAAATTTTCCTCTATGGTTTTGTTGAAAATATTTTCTGGGCCTTGGAGCTGGAAGTCTTCTTCTTCTATTCCTATTATTCTTAGGTTTGGTCTCCATAGAATCCAAGATTTCTTGTATGTTTTGTGTTAGGAAATGTTTTTGGTTTTTGTTTGGGGGTTTTTGTGTTGTTGTTTGTGTGTGTGTTTGTTTTGAGATAAGGTCTCTCTGTGTAACAGTACTGGCTTATCTGGACTTGCTCTGTAGACTAGGCTGGTCTTGAACTCACAGAGATCTACCTGGCTCTGCCTCCTGAGTGCTGGGATTAAAAGTGTGCACCACTGCACCTGGTTGTATCAAAACTTTTTAGATTTAACATTTACTTTGACTGACCTATTGATTTCTTCAATCTTATCTTGTATGCCTGAGATTCTGTCTTCCATCTCTTGTATCTGTAGATGATGCTTATGTCTATAGTTTCTATTCTCTTCTCTAGGTTTTCTATCTCTAAGATTCCTTCGGTTTCTGCTTTCTTTATTGCTATTTCCATTTTCAGGTCTTGAAGAGTTTTAGTCTTTTCCTTCACCTGTTTAATTATACTTTTCTGTATTTCTTTAAGGGTCTTATTCTTTTTCTCTTTAAATACTTCTATCACCTTTTAAAGTTTGGATTTAAGGTCATCTTCTTGTGCTTAAGCTGTGTTGGGATACCCAGGGCTTGCTGTAGATGCGCTTTGATGGTACCATATTGCCTTGACTCTTGTTGATATGTTGTCTTGGCTCTTGTTGATACATTGCCCTGGCTCTTGTTGATTGTGTTGATTCTGGGCTTTAGCCATCTGGGTGCCCCGGTGCTGGCTGGCTACTTGGATGGCAGGCAGAATTGTGGGCCAGAAAATGGAGTGCAGGGGATTGGTGAGCTTTGCCACTCTTAGATGTGTTTCAGGGGGACTTGGCAGGCAGAGGATTGGTGGCGAGAGGTCTAATCTGGATGTTCCTTGGGCTGGCAGGACTCCTCGAAAATCTCACAGAGTTGTGGGCCCAACAGTGGGGCTCAAGGGACAACATGCAGCTCACTGCTGCTAGGTGCCCCAAGGAGACCCAGCACGCAATGGATTGGGGGGGCAGGGGTGTATCCTTTATATTCTTGGGGCTGGCAGGCCTCCTTGGGAAGGCAGACCGATCAATGGGCTGGATAATGGAACTCAGGGGACAGCATGTAGCTCACCCTTCATTAATTTTTAAATAAACTTTTTCTATATTTTAACCATGTTTTCCCCTCCTCTAACTCCTCTCAGATCATCCCTATACTCCCACCTGCCCAACCCCATATTCTTTCTATCAAGAAAAAGTAAAATGCAACACAGCAACAACAAAACCCTACCAAAAAGCAAAAAAAAAAAAAAAAAAATGGAAACCAAAACAAAAGAAGCAAAACACCAATAAGACAAAGGAGACCAAAACAAAAGTCCACAAACATACCATGGAGCGCATTTTCTGTTGGCCAACTACTTCAGAGCATGACGCCTACCCTTAAGTGTAGTTCATTTACCAGGAAAGACTCCTTTTGGAGAAAATTCAATTTCCCATTGCCACCAGGCATCAATTGCAGAGAGTTTCTTGGTTAGGGATGGGAGCTGATGTCTACTTTGCCTCTCAGTGCTGGGACTCAGCCTAGCTTGAACTTGTTCAGGTCTGTGTGTATGCTTGCCACAGTGTCTGTGAGTTCATACTTGCATTGGAGACACTGGAAGACACTCCTTCTTTGGAGTCTTCCATTACCTCTGGCTCCTACAATCTTTCTTTCTCCTCTTTTGCACAGATCCCTCAACCCTGACTGAATGCTCCAAAATATCTCACTCTCTGTACATTGTCCAGTTGTGAGTCTCTTTGTTAGTTTCCATCTATTCCAAGACAAAGCTTCACTGATGTGGGATGAGTGAAGCACTGATCTATGGGTATAGTAGAATGTCAGTGGGAGTCATTTTATTATCATGTTCCTTTATCAGAATAATAGTATAAGGTTTTCCCATAGGTCCACAACCTATTCAGTTTCAGGTTCTTGGCTACTTTAGCAGTATCAGGTATAGGTTTCATCTCATGGTGTAGGCCTTATATTCAATCAAAAATGGTTAGATACTCCCATAACTTTTGTGCCAAGACTGCACCAGTATGTCTTGCTATTCAGGGTCACAGGATTTGTAGTTAGTTATGGTGAAGACTATCTTTCTCTGGTATTGTGTAGATACCAGGAATGCTAGTTAGTAGGGGTAAAGCTTCCAGCTAGGCACCAGATCAACTTCTCCATTTTCAATAAGATATGTATGTGCTGTCATCGGCAATCGGGTCTTAGAGAGCAATCAATAGACTTGACTATTGATTTCCATGTGACTCCTTTGACTAACAACTCAACAAGATGTAACTTATTCCTAGAATTGGATGTTTTACTTGGTATCATAAGGTGTCTTGTTAGGGCATTCTCTTCAACAAAATTTGGTGACTTCATTTAGATTCCTTTCACATATTTACATATTTTAGAAATCTTCTACAGTAGTATGTTTCTATATAGCTTTCAAAATGCCTTTGGTTCTAGTTGTAGTTGTCCCTCTTGACACTCCCTTGTTTACTTCTCTCTCCTATTTTCCTCCTTATTTAATCCTTATATTCTAGTTTCTCCATTTCCTATCCATAACACTGTAGTCTACTTCTCCTACTTTGGGAGACTCCTCTGCCCATCCCACTCCACCCCTAATACCATAATAGGCACCTAAATTCTGTGGTTATTAAGATTGCAACACACATATCAAAATCTTAAAAGCTAACATTCACATATAACAGAAAACATGCAATATTTGTCTTTTTGGGTATGGGTTATATCATTCAAGACTTTTTTCCTAACTCCATTTTTTTTACCTACAAATTTCATAATTTCATTTTTAACAACTGAATACTTGTCCACTGTGTAAATGTATCATATTTCATTAATCAATAGATGAACAATCAAGCTGTTTCCAGTCTCTGGTCATTGTGAATAGAACAGCAATGAACATGGATAAGCAAGTATCTCCATAGTAAGATGTTGAGTCCTTTGTATATATGTCTAAGAGAGGTAAGGGTGGGTCTTGAGGTAAATCTATCCTCAGCATGCTGAGGAACCACTACAGTGATTTTTGTAGTAGCTGTACAAGTTTTGACTCTCTCTGTCCCTCAGGAAGGATGAAAAGTCTTCATCCCCCTTTCCCACATCCTCACCAGCCTTTGCAGTGATTTGTTTTATTGATCTTGGCCATTCTGACTGGAGTAAGGTGAAAGAAGTGGGGTTCCCAGGGGATGGAGGTGAGGAGGGAGAAGGAGCTCCTGCAGGCAGGCTGCAGTGGACTAGGAGTAAGCCTGCAGAGACTGGAATGAAAGAGTTAGGAGGCCACTGGGTCCACATCAAAAGGCTGTATTCTGGGATCTTGCTGTGACTGCTTAACAACTCTAGAATCTTCTGCTGTTGATTCTTTGACGTTATCTACACAATCATTTCATCTATGAACAAAGACTATTTCTCTTTCTACTCATCTGTATGCTTTAACTGGGACCTCTAGAATGGGCCAAAGGAAAATGGTGGGGCTAGTATTACCTTGCTCCTGATATTAGAAATAAGCCATCTAATTCTAACCATAACTGATGGCACCACCAGTAGGCTTTCTACAGATTTCTGCTGAGTTAAGGGAGTTCTCTTGTATTTCTAGTTTACTCAGAGTTTTGATGATAAGTGCTGGATGTTGTCATATGATTTTATTTCATCTATTGATGTTGTTACCTGGGAATTTGGGGTTCCCTTTCATAGGTTCTTAGATTCAGAAAGAAGCTCAAGGATTGTTTTATTAGAATTTGAAAGAGAAACAATAGAATAGACAAGCTATAAATCTAATCAGCTACTGAGGTGGAGGAGAGGGGAAATAGGAAGACATAAAGTTACCCCTTTTTGAGTTAGAGTCTAAGAAAGTTGGCATGCTCAGCAATGGAGTTCAGCAAGCAGCTATATGGGAGGGTAGGAAGTTCAGAGAATGAGTGTGAGATACCAGAGACTTGTGGAAAGAATTTCAGGCTCTTCACTATTCTCCAAAATGAATAGAAGGAAGGAAAAGAAAAGGTTATATTTTTGAGCTAGAACCCAGAGAAGTGGGCAGGACTGCATGGTGGAATCATCTTAAGCAACTGTACTAAGGGAGGTTTTTTCTGAAAAGTAATCATTCTTCCCACATCCTTAGCACATCTTCAAGTGAATCTGCTTTCACCAGAAAAGGTAAGGGATGTCCGGGCTAGATGATTGACAGGCCCAACTTTGGATTAACTGTTAAAGGAGGAGGCAGTAGTGTGGGATGCTATCTTGGGAGCAGCTTTGAATGTATGCATGTCCCTGTCCCAAGGCAGAATCCATGTCTTCATTACCACTGGGCTTGATATGACAAGATTTAGTTGCAAATTTTTGCATCCATTTTCACAGGATAATTGCTCCTTCCCCATTCCCCCTTGGAAAATCTTTGCTGAGTTTTGATATTAAGGTAACATTGGGCCCATATGCATGAGGAAGAACTCCCTCTGCTTCAATTTTCCAAGAATGTAAACGGGGAATCAGCTTGACAGCCTGAACCAATCTGGGCCTGTTCTAGAAGGCTATTAGCAATTGATTCAGTTTGTTGAGTTGACCATAGGCTTAGTCAGAGAATCTGTTTCTTCTTGGGTGAGTTTTAGTAGGTTATGTCATTCAAGGAATTGGACCATTGAACCTATTATCAGACAGTCACATTTATTCATAAGCCCTTTTATATCTTTTAGCTATTTAAATGGAACAGATATTTATCTTGGTGGAGTCAATTTTAGTGATTCATGTTTTTAGAAATTCATCTTCTTAATCTAGATTTTGAACCTTGTTGGAATAATGCACAAAATATCCTTTCTACTTATAATTAATTAATATCTGTAATTCTATCATCTTTTTTATTCCACATTTATTTCTTGCCTTCTTCCTGCATCTTTTCTCCTAAACTTTCAGGAGGGAGGTACAATTGCAGTGCTCCTAAGATATATTTTGCTTATATTATTTGATTTGCTAGTTTATTGATTCTGCTTCTAATGCCACTGTCTTAAGCTTTTATTTGGGTTATTTTTAGCATATTCTTAAGTTTCTTGAGATTCTCTTAAATTTCTTTCATTTTAATATTAGTCTATCAGGCTGGGTTGAGGACTCACTGGGTGAAAAGTTCACTACACAAACTTGACAAGATGAGCTTGGATCCCTAGAACGTAAGTGCTTATTATCTGCATTCCAACAGGAAGATGGGAGGTGGACACTGGAGAATACCCAGAAGCCCATGGGACAACTGTCCCGGTGCATTCTGCACCAATCAAGCGACCCAGTTTGAAACAAGGTGAAATACAACACCCTGAGGGTGTTCTCTGACATTCCCATGTATGGCAGTGTAAGTATACACACACACACACACACACACACACACACACACACATGTACATGGACATACACACTCACTTGGGCATGGACACACATGCAGGCACACACACGGGAAGAAAGAGGGGTTAAATGGGCATTAGATATCAATATGGCATTTGAAAAGCATGCTGTACTTGGTCCACCTCTCCTTTTTTTCTTCCCCATCCCAGTTCCCCTTTCTTCCACTTGGACCTTTCCCCACCCATATCCTTTTTCATTTAATGTCACGTGTTGCTTTTCCCTCTCTGCCTTCCTCAGCATCTCCTTTTACCCTCACTTGGTTGTTTATTGACTAATGTAGCCACACAGAGGCTGGACACCGTCCTAAATGATCTGTGGATCTGGGCTTCTCTGAGGTCTCTATATTTTAGAATTTAGTAAGTTTTCTTTGCAATTGTATGATAAGAATAAACAAAAGTTTCAGTCAAAGAAATATTTTCCATCAGTCTTAAAGCTTTGTACATTTTTATTTTAAACAGTTAGTAAGAGCTTCCATCTCTCAGTTTGTTTTCCCTTTATTTTTACTGCATTTAGAGATTAAATGCCCTTTGGGTTCCAGAAGCCCCTTTGAATTAGTCTTTCTTATGAAGCTTAAGCCCAGAGCACCCAAGCATGAGGTTTAGCATATCACAGCAGGGAAAGCCACACAGATTAACATGTTCTACCCAATTGAACTGCTGAGACATACTGAATTTTCTGAGGTGGAGTTTGATCTTTACTCAACATAAAAAAAGAAAACCAGGAAAAAGAACATCTCCCCCTGAACGCCAAGGTGACATTCCTATGGGGACAGTGTTTGGCATCCCAGGGAAGGCCAACAAACTGCACTGCAGGCCAGTCATCTGAAATCATTCCTCTTAGTATTTCCCATCACCCTCCTGACATCACCACCATCCTCCTTGGCTTGCTCCAAGACCCAGTTCAGTCCAGGATGTGACTGATGGTCTGCTTTCCATCCCTGACCATCCCTGATACTCAACCCTAGCAACCTCTGTTTCTGAAGCATTACACAGACAACAGCATTTCCATCAACTCCTCCTACAGAATGAAGACAAACCATCTTAGACTTGTAGCGCTCCTTGGCAATAAGGCCAACACCTCCTTTTTAGCCTTTCTCTCTGACTCCTTTCCATTAGCGGTCATGTCCTTCCATGTAGGTCATGACAAACCATGAACTACATATCTGTTTTATTTTTAGTTTTCCATCATTAAGCACGTTTGAGATGAAAACCATTCATTTCCCAAGTCGGAAACTTGGAATAAAATCATTCCTGATGCACTGAAGGCATGGTTCACTGGTAGTGCATGATACCCTGGGTACTGTGAAGCATTTTACTTCTGTTTAAAACATAGGCTACACAACATTTCCATGAGATTGACTCTGCAAATGTGAAATCACAGTACACTTAACTCAGAATAACATGACACTCCCTGTTAATGACTGGTCTAGGATCAAGCAATTTCTTGCAGCTTGGAACAATCACTCACACAGAGAGTGCATTGTGTGAATGAATTAGTTGTTCGATGAATGAGGAATATGCAAATATATCTTGAAATTATAAAATTTTATGCGAATAGCATGTTATCCATAAAATCACTTATTTCAAGCTTTTTTTTATGATGAAGAAACATACTTTCATCATTTAGTTCTACGTCCTATGATAACATATGCAAGATAAAAACACCTGATTTACTTTGTCATCAGTTTTCCTACAATGCCGAACAAGACCTCACCTTTGATAGGTCATGCAAATACTAAGGAAATGCCATATTGAAAGTAGCCTTCTATTGATGTATGGTATTTGAAAAACAAACAAACAAAACAGAAGTTCTAGAGCAAAGTCTTTAGCTTTTATAGACACAGTGTAGGGTCTACACAACGCCTCCTGATCTGGTCCAATCCCAAACCACACACAAGCAGCAGATGTCAGTGTTGTGCAACTTTCAGGCTGAGTGTTCAGGAGACAGCCATCTTTGTTGCTTGGAGACAGAACCAACAGTGATTGGATGCACACTAATGTAACACTCTTAGGTCCTAAGTAAACCTTAGATGCAACACACACACACACAAACCACATACACAAGCACACGTTTATACACTCACAGATGCATTCATGCATGCATGCATAAGGGTGCATTTAAAGAATTATGAAACCCCTTCTAAAGGTATAACTCGACTCAAGGGCTGGAACGGAGGAACTCAGAATAAAGAGCAGATCCTGTAAAATTTTGGTGACCCAGAAGACATGGTGACATTTCCAGAAACCACTGGGTAACTCCTTTGCCACATCTGTTTTGTGCAGAGGAAGGTCAGTCTTGTCTGAGGAGTGGACTGTGCTTCCTACTTCGCTCTGGTTCTGATAACAACTAAATAGACCGAGAGACTTGGAGAATGTAATCTCATATGAGCCTTGCTGATGATAGATTCTGTGTGCTTCAGTGTAGTCACAGGCTTCCACTCAGCCTTTGTGGATGCAGCCATCATGGACCTCTTTTACTAATAATCAGAGTGGAAGCTGAATATGAGTAATTTATTTGAAGTGTATTGTATAAAAGAGAAGGGATGACAAGCAACAATGGAGAGAAACAAATGAGTTAGATTAGGTTTCTTCCCCAAAGCGGGGAAAATTCAGGCTATTTTTCTTTCTTCCACAAGATGGAGCAATAAGAATGAGCGGAACTACAAAGGGCAAGGTGTTAGGCAGCCCGATTCTGTCAGACCAGAAGAATGGAGCCAGTTTTGAACGTGCTGATGGAACTGTCCAGAGTCTTCTGAAAGTATTAAGCCCTGTGTAGACAACAGGTAAAGCAGAAGAGAGAGCAGAGAGCATGCAGGAGGGCCTGGGGTGCTGCTTATTCAACGGTGATGTGAAAAAGAGACAGCTCTGCTTCCTAGACTCCCAGAATTCCAGCCCCAGGTCCCCAGCTCAGGAACAGCTGCTGCCAAATTGAGCAAATTTACCAGGCGGAAATATTTCCTCATATTGTGTAATATGATGATTCCAACTCTGAACCAGATTATTTTAATATGCCCAATCACAGTGAATGAACTCTGCCTCTCACTATCCTCGGCTGCTACTTGCAGCTTGCAATGATTTCCTTCAGTGGGATTCTCCACAGGGCATCAAATCAAATCCAACATAAAATAATTATGACATTCGGAATTTTACTAGTCTGCCTCTCACCTATTTGTACAGAACCTTTCCTCCCTCTACCTGGCTGTAGAGCTGTTAGCAGATCATTATAAATTTATCTCTAGAGAGAACTTGGGGAAGTGGGACTGACAATGGTTTGTAGGTTACTTTCATGCTTTCTTGGAAAAACTTATTTGTGTGGGATTTTGTTACCATTAACTCATTTGATAATCTGACTACCCCGTAGCCTAAATACTGCTGTGCAGCAGCACTGTTGTGTCACAATTACCCATTCCAGACACTAACTTACTCAAGCCAACCAGGAAGGAAGAAGCAGAAAGGCATGGGCCCAGGTGTTTGGACTCCAAGAGGAAAAGAAGCCAGCCTGTGCCAAAACACACCACACAAAAGGTCAGAAACAAAACCAAGCAGCTTGAGCAAAACATGTTTGTTGGCTCACAACCTAGAAAAGGCCAGAACCTGATCAAGAAATGACAACTCAAGCCTAGCTTTTAAGGTCCTCGTTTTGTCACCAGCTTCCCTGGGTAGCTTCAGACCCTCCTTGTTCTAAAGAGGTAATGTTGGGGATGCTGACTTCTGAGTCCCACTAAATCACATTGTCACATGGCTCAGCAGAAAAACTGGCACCTTCCTGTAGAATCCCTTCCCTAGTGATTCACCTCTCGTTGGCTCAAATCGAGTTGAGGCTGTTTAAGCAGCAGTCTCAGCTGGGCGGAAGGGCTTATCAGTCTAACCCAATCACAATCCTTACTCACCCTTTCTCATCCAATCCTGTATCACTGGGAGTGGTGAGTAGGGTGGACTCTCAAGGGAAAGCCACAGGAGGAACAAAAGAGTTTCTGGAAAACAATGAAAGTATCTACATTTTTCTGGAAACTGACAGATTCTGAAGAATTGCTATTATTAATAATAAATAAAAGTCAGCATTCCAGACCATTCTTGGTTGATGCACAATTCTGGGGGGAAAAAAGCCACGCACTATTATAAAATATTTGGCAGAAAGTTTTAGGCATTAGCTTTACTAGGTTTAAAAGTCAAATTCACAGATAGTACCTGAAAGTTCCCAGTATCCAAAAAGTAGGAGTTTACTGGGTAGGAGTTTACTGGGTAGGAGTTTGCTGGATAGCCCCAGAGAGTCTGGACCTCTAGAGTAGGCATTACATTGCAACAAGAGGGAAAACAGCTTATAACAGAAAACCCACTTGTCCTGGAAACTTCCTGTATCCTTCGTAAAAGCATCCACGAAGAAAGGAGCCATCACCCATCAAATGTCTGAACTTATTCTGTGTCTCCAGTCACTCATTCCTCAGAGCCAGTTTCCTTCTTATAGACCAAGGAGGTTGACTACTAAGGCTACTTCTCTCTCAGGCCTTTATGGGAATTAAAGGTAATGGGTACATGCAGTAGCCTTTCTTATTGTAATCTCACACAAAAGTAAGAATTCTATGTATAGTTTTGAGTTGCTATGTAAAGGCAGGTTCTACATTGACTCCCCCAAAATGAGTAGGTGTCACTGACATAACATCTTGTGGGCAGCAGTTTTCTTCTAGCTCCACCCTGCCAACCCCAGATATCCCAGAGGTAAAACAGATACATCCCACACTGTGTGTGTTGAACTTTGTGTGAATCTTCCCACATGCTTCAGGATTGAGCTCATTGGCTCCACTTACAGAGGAAACTATCGATATTTTTTACTGCAAAAAAAAACGCAAAACGTTGGGGGCATCCAAGATGGCGGCAGCCTGCGTGGACTCATTTTGAACGCAGGGAAAACAGCGATAACACCACAGTGTTATAAGATGCTGTGCAACAATCTGAGAGGCACCAATCCGCTGGGTTTCACCCGGAAACCCAGGGACTAATAAAAGTCCCTAGGTGAGAATATTGGACACTCAGAAAAACTGATTGGCAGAAACCGCAGAAGTCACAGAGGCTGGGAAAGTAGGAGAATTGTCACCAGGAGATGACCGTAGGTATGAGCCACTCAAAAAAGTGAGCAGCTCTGAACCCCAGACACGGGTACTCACCAGCCTCCTGGGCTCCCAGATTCCACTCAGGCACTCTGACACCAAGAGGGAAGATCAGCAGAGCTGTGGGAGCAGGTATACCCTCAGCGGAGTCATTGTGGCTGCGAACCACAGCACATTCTCAGCTGCGGACAACAGCTGGACCACAGTGGTCTATCTCCAGCGGAACAGCAGTCTGGAAGACGCAGGCATATTTGGGCTTGCCCAGAGGGGTGTTGGACATACAGGCCCCTCTATTGGATTTACAATCGCTCAGAACACTGCAGCTAGACAAAGCAGCAGGATACAATTCCTATAGCAGACTACGCCTCCCAGCACTAGTGCAGAGTTCCAATCCTTGGTGGTGGGAGGCCCCAATTGCCAGTATCCACAGGACATCTCTGTCACCCAGGTCAAGACCAGTACAGCCACAGGAACGGTTAGATCAGAGTGGGCTGAAAGGCGGGTGGTCAGGTTGGAAGGTTGCTGGGAACTCCACTGAGTCCAAGCCCTGGACGGGTTGTGGGGTTAATATCAGACCCCTCAGCCAGTGCTGGCTCCTCCGGCAGGAAACCAGATCCTCAGCATCTACAATTCTACCCCTGGAACAGCAAGTTCTTGGCCTGTGTACACTACCTGAGTGACTCAGACTACAAGGGCTTAGTCCCTAGGGATGAGAGGCATAAAGGTGCCCTGGGGACCTTCTAGGAGGAGCCGACTGAGGGGAACACGACCGCTGACCTAACCCTTGGACCAGACAAACTAGCATCAGGGGACTCTGCAGGCTGGAATAACACATCCAACCTTAACCCTGACTTGAGCTCCTAGTTGGGACACAACTGCAAGGTGTGAACTTCAAGTGGCCCACTGAAATACAGCCCCCAACACAAGACCCCACCTAGCCTGTGTTGAGCTACAGACCACCAAGACTATACAGCCTCTACACCAAAGCCCCATCCTTAGCATCAGGTCCAGATGACACTAGGAACAATCAGCTAAGGACAACCAGATGGCTAAAGGTCAGTGAAAAAACAAATTTGACAAAAATCAGGGAAATATGACTCCAACAAAATACAACAATGCTAATACAGCAAACCCAGACCATCCCACCACAGCTGAAACACACAAACATGATGACAAATCTATAGTGAGGAAAATGATAGAGTCCTTACAAGAAGAAGTGAAATCTCTGAAAGAGTACAAAGAATCTTCAATTTTACAAATGAAAGCAATGGAGAATACCATTAGAGACCAGGCCAACTCAGCCAAATATGAATGGGAAAGAGACAAGGCTATGAAAGATCTCAATGAATGGCAGACAATGTCATCTAAATTGGAGCAGGAAATATATAAAATGCCTAAAAGCTTTCAAGACTTGAAATTGGAAATGGAAGCAATAAAGAGATCACAATCAGAAACCATCCTGGAGGAGGAAAACCAAGGGAAGAGAACAGGAACTACAGATATGAGTTTCAAAAAATAGGATACAAGAAAAGGAAGACAGAATCTCAGGTGTGCAAGATTCAATTGAAGAAATCAGTACATCAGCCAAAGAAAATGAGAAATCTAAAAAAGATCTCACCCACAACATACAAGAAATCAAGGATTCAATGAAAAGACAGAATCTAAGAATTATTGGCATAGATGAAAGAGAAGACTCCTGACTTCAATGTCCAGAAAATATCTTCAACAAAA
This sequence comes from Lophiomys imhausi, assembly GCA_907164525.1. Taxonomy (NCBI): domain Eukaryota; kingdom Metazoa; phylum Chordata; class Mammalia; order Rodentia; family Muridae; genus Lophiomys; species Lophiomys imhausi. The sequence goes on from CAJQZJ010032284.1 coordinate 1,240,981, forward strand.
TCATAGAAGAAAGCTTCCCAAACCTAAAGAAAGAGATGCAGATAAACTTCCAAGAGGCATACAGAACTCCAAACAGATCAGAAAAGAAACTCCTCTAGCCACGTAATAATTGAAACATCAAATGTACAGAACAAAGGAAGAATATTAAAAGTCATAAGAGAAAAAGGTCAAGTAACATATAATGGCAGACCCATCAGAATTATACCTGACTTCTCCTCAGAAACTCTAAAAGCCAGAAGAACCTGGGCAGACATCCTATGAGCCCTGAGAGAACATAGGTGCTCAGCCAGACTACTATATCCAGCAAAACTCTCTATCAACAAAGATGGAAAAAACAAGATAGTCCATGATAAAGTCAAATTTAAACAGTATCTACCCACAAATCCAGCCATACAGAAGATCTTAGAAGGAAAATTTCAACCCAGAGAAGATAACTACACCCAAGAAAACAGGGGAAGCAAAAAACTCCACTGCAGCTAAACCAAAAGAAACATACAACCACCACCTACATCAAAATAACAAGAAATAACACCCTTTGGTCATTAATATCCATCAACATCAATGGACTCAACTCCCCAGTAAAAAGACACAGGCTTACAGAATGGATCTGTAAACAAGACACATCATTTTGCTGCATACAAGAAATGCATCTCACTAACAAAGATAGATGCTACCTCAGAGTAAAGGTCTGGGAAAAAGGTTTTCCAAGCAAATGGGCCCAGGAAGCAATCTGGAGCAGCCATTCTAATATAAAATAAAATAGACGTTCAGCTGAAGTTAATCAAAAAAGATAGGGAAGGGCACTACGTACTTGTTAATGGAAAAATTCATCAAGATGACATCTCAATACTGAATATCTATGCCCCCAATACAAGGGTACCTACATTTGCAAAATAATCCCTTCTAAAGTTTAAAACTCACATTGATCCCCACACATTAGTAGTGGCAGACTTCAACACCCCACTCACAACAATGGACAGGTCATTGAGACAGAAACCAAGCAGAGAAATAATGAGCCTAACAGAGGTCATGAACCAAATGGACCTAACAGACATCTACAGAATGTTTCACCCAAACACAAAAGGATACACCTTCTTTTCAGCACTTCATGGAACCTCCTCCAAAACTGACAATATAGTTGGACACAAAGCAAGCCTCAATAGATACAAGAAAATAGAAATAACCCCTTGCATCTTATCAGACCACCACGGAATAAAGCTGGACTTCTATAACAATCGAAATAATAAAAGGCCTACACATTTATGGAAACTGAACAACTCTCTACTGAATGACCACTGGGTCAGGGAAAAAATGAAGAAGGAAATCAAAGACTTCTTAAAATCCAATGTCAATGAAGGCACAACATACCCAAACCTATGGGATACATGAAAGCAGTGCTACGAGGAAAGTTCATAGCACAAAGTGCCTTCAAAAGGAAAATTGTGACAGCTCATATTAGTGAATTAACAGCAGAACTGGAAGAACTGGAAAAAAGAAGCAAACACTCCCAAGAGGAGCAGAAGGCAGGAAATCATCAAACTTAGGGCTGAAATCAACTTAGAAACAAAAAGAACAATACAAAGAATCAATGAAAACAAGAGTTGGTTCTTTGAGAAAATCAACAAAATAGACAAACCCTTAGCCAAATTAACTAAAAGGCAGAGGGGGAAAAAATCCACATCAACAAAATCAAAAATGAAAAGGGAGAAATAACAACAGACATTGAGGAAATCCAGAGAATCTTTCGGTCCTACTTTAAAAATCTGTACTCCACCAAATTTGAAAACCTAAGTGAAATGGACAATTTTCTTGATAAATTCAACCTACTAAAGTTAAATCAAGATCAAGTTAATAGGTTAAACAGCCCTATAACCCCTAAGGAAATGGAAACAGTCATTAAAAATCTCCCAATCAAAAAAAGTCCAGAGTCAGATGGTTTCAGCACAGAATTATACCAGACCACCAAAGAAGAGCTAATACCAATACTCTTCAAACTCTTCCACAAAATAGAATCCAAAGGAACACTGCCAAACACATTCTATGAGGCTACAGTCACCCTGACTCCTAAACCACACAAAGATGACCCAACAAAGAAAGAGAACTTCAGACCAATTTCCCTCATGAACATATATGAAAAAATACTTAATAAAATACTGGCAAACCAAGTCTAAGAACACATCAAAACTATCATACACCATGATCAAGTAGGCTTCATCCCAGGAATGCAGGAATGGTTCAACATATGAAAATCCATCAACGTAATCACTATATAAACAAGCTGAAAGAAGAAAACCACATGATCATTCCCTAGATGCAGAAAAAGCATTTGACAAAATCCAACACCCCTTCATGCTAAAAATCCTGGAGAGAACAGGTGTACAACGAACATACCTAGAAATAATAAAGGTGATATACAGTAAGCCAGTAACCAGCATCAAATTAAACTGAGAGAAACCTAAAGCATTTCCTCTAAACTCAGGGACAAGACAAGGATGCTCACTTTCACCATATCTCTTCAACATAGTACTTGAAGTTCTTGCTAGAACAATAAGACAACTAAAGTAGATCAAGGAGATACAAATTGGAAATGAAGAAGTCAAATTATTCCTATTTGCAGACAATATGATAGTATACATAAGCGACCCCAAAAATTCCACCAGAGAACACTTACAGCTGATAAACACCTTCAGCAAGTGGCTGGATACAAAATTAATTAAAAAAAATCAGAAGCCCTTCCTTATACAGAAAATAAATGGGCTGAGAAAGAAATTAGGGAAACAACGCCCTTCGCAATACCCACAAACAATATAAAATACCTGGGAGTTAGCTCTAACCAAGCAAGTGAAAGACTGTATGACAAGAACTTCAAGTCCTTGAAGAAAGAAATTTAAGAGGCCATCAGAAGATGGAAAGATCTTCCATGCTCATGGATAGGTAGGATCAACATAATAAAAATGGCCATCCTGCCAAAAGCAATTTACAGATTCAATGCAATTCCTATCAAAATACCACCACAATTCTTTATAGACATGGAAAAAGCAATTCTCAACTTCATATGGAATAACAAAAAACCCAGGATAGCTAAATCAATCTTGTACAATTAAAAAAAAAATATCTGGAGATATCACCATCCCAGATTTCAAGCTGTACTACAGAGCAATAGTAATAAAAACAACATGGTACTGGTATAGAAACAGACCAGTGGATCAATGAAATAGAATTGAAAACCCAGAAATGAACCCACACACCTATGGCCACTTAATTTTTGACAAAGAAGCCAAAACCACACAATGGAAAAAGGACAGCATCTTCAACAAATGGTGCTGGTCCAACTGGATGTCCACATGTAAAAGAATGAAATTAGACCCATACTTATCACCTTGTACAAAACTTAACTCCAAGTGGATCAAATGCTTAACATAAGGCCTGACACACTAAATCTATTAGAAGAAAAAGTGGGGAAAACCCTAAAACTCATTGGCGCAGGTGACAACTTCCTGAACAGAACACCAACAGCTCAGGACCTAAGACCAACAATAAATAAATGGGACCTCATTAAACTGAAAAGCTTCTGTAAGGCAAAAGGCACTGTCATTTGAACAAAACAGCAGCCTACAGTTGGGAAAAAAAAATCTTCACCAGCCTCACATCTGACAGAGGGCTAATATCCAAAATTTACAAAGAACTAAAGAAGTTAAATGCCAAGAAACCAAATAATCCAATCAAAAAAATGGGGAACAAAGCTAAACAGAGAATTCATAAAGGAGGAATCCCTAATGGCTGAGAGACACTTGAAGAACTGCTCAGCATCCTTAATCATCAGAGAAATGCAACTCAAGAGGACTCTGAGATTCCATCTCACATCTGTCAGAATGGCTAAGATCAAAAACTTAAATGATAGCACATGCTGGCGAGGTTGTGGAGAAAGGGGAACACTCCTCCATTTGCTGATGGGAGTGCAAGCTTGTACAACCACTGTGAAAATCAGTCTGGCGATATCTTAGAAAACTTGGAATAGCTCTGCCTCGGCGCCCAGTCATACCACTTTTGGGTATACATCCGAATGATTCCTCACCAAACCACAAGGACATCCCCTCATCTATGTTCATAGCAGCCTAATTTGTAATAGCTAGAAACTGGAAACAACCCAGATGGCCCTCAATCAAAGAATGGATAAAAAAAAATGTGATACATCTACACAATGGAATACTACTCAGCCATCAGAAACAACAAAATCCTGCAATTTGCAGCCAAATGGATGAAACTAGAGAAGCTCATCCTGAGTGAGCTAACCCAGACTCAGAAGGATGCACATGGCATCTATTCACTTATAATCGGATTTTAGCCATATAGTACAGGATAACTATACTACAACCAACGCGCCAAAGGGAACAGGAACATAGACTTTGTTACCTGTCAATGAGACACGTTTCCCTAGTGGTGCTGCCTTGTAGGCCCCCAGTGTATGAGGAGGCTCTTGGCCCTCATATGACTGCTGAACTGGGGTTGGGGGCTGATATATAGGGACACTCCACTCCAGAGGAGTGGGATGGAAGGGATAAGGGGTAGAGGGTGGGAGGGTGGGACAGGGAGGGGTGGAAAGAGGGCGCTGTGATGGAGATGTAACCTGAAGTAATAAATAAACATTAAAAAATACAAAATGTTATTATATTTTGTAAAACGCTATGTTTCAGAAACATATTGCATAATATAACTCAGTCAGATGGGCGGCACAGGACAGAACATCTAGAAATTCGCTTGTGTGATGGGAAGAGAGTAGTAGCAACTGTGAGCAGGTAAGAGTAGCCACACAAAAACAGCAGCATTGATAAAGGCATAAGTTGGCCCTGGACCCACTGTAGGATAAGACCAGCCAAAGCTTCCCCGTGAGACTCAGACTTATTTACTCTATACTAAGAACAGTCATCCTGCCTATATCATTAAGCAGTAACAGACATTTCCTAGAGCATTCATGGATGCCAGGTAGCTAGCGGATATGATCATTAAGCATAATATCACTTCCCTGAGTAAAATATGCAGCTTGATGTACGTGATGGTTATGTGCTAGTAGATGTAACAGCATATGTGAAGAGTATATCTTAAGAGAAACGGAGTTCTTAATGTACACAAAAGGACATCTCTCTTTAAATCTCAGTGGTCATCATTTCTCCATGGCAAAAATAACCTATTCCAATTCTTTTATTAATATCTGAAATTCAGCAAAATGTTAGTCAGGTACCCCTATAATGCTTCAAAACTGCAAGGAAAAAACTACAGGAAAGTCCCTTTTCTCTCTACGAGCCTGAACACCTTTAATTACTGCCATCTCAATCTAGACCATTACTGCCATCTCAGCTTTACACAGGAGCTCTGCCACCACTATCCTGTGACAAAAAAATATGGATTCCCAAAAAGAAAAAGTGTTTTTCATCTTTTTTTAATATTGCATTGTTTGATTACTTCAAGTACATCTCCATCACAGTCCCTTCCCTCCACACTTCTTGCTCCCACCCTCCAACCCTCTCCTCCTTCTCCCATCTATCCTACCCCTCTGGTGTGGAGTGCCCCTACATATAAGCCACCCCTCCCACAAGTTCAGCAGTCATATGAGGGCTAAGAGCTTCCTCTTGCCCTGGGGGCTTACATGTTAGCTCCACTAGGGCAAAGTGTCCCACTAACAGGTAACAAACTCCATGTCTTTGTTACTTTTGGTCTGTTGGTTGTAGGATAGTTATCCTGTACTGTATGGTTAAAATTCAGTTATAAGTGATTCATGCCATATTTATCTTTCTGGGTCTGAGTTAGTTCATGCAGGATGAGATTTTCTGGTTCCATCCATTTGGCTGCAAATTGCATGATTTTGTTGTTTCTGATGGCTGAGTAGTATTCCACAGTTTTTTAATCCATTCCTTGGTTGAGGGACATCTGGGTTGTTTCAGTTTCTAGCTATTACAAATAAAGCTGCCATGAACATACTTGAGGAGATGTCCTTATGATTTGGTGAGGAATCTTTTAGATATATGCCCAGGAGTGATATGGCTGGCTCTATGCATGTTCTTCAGGTATGTTGCTGCTTGTTCAGCATTCAGGCATATGTCAGTTCTCATATACAAATTGTTGACCTCTGCCCTCAACATAGCTCAAACTAAAATGAAATCATTTCCAAACCTTTAGTCACATACTTAATTCCTAGCCTTAGAGATATGCTTTTCTTAGGCATAGATATTCCAGGAACTTGTCACTTGCCTCCAGCATTCTTGTCTTCCTTAGTACTTTGAATGCTCTTTACAGAAAACTAACAAAAATTATCCACTATGGACCTCAACATCTTTTGTTTTCAGTCCCAATAAGTATGTTCTAATGTTCTGTTTATAGATCATGTTTTTTTCTCTTGACACTTAAGAACTTGAACAGATTCATCTTCAATAATTACAAAATGAAAATGCACCAAACAATATAAATAGTTTGCGCTTATATAGAACATGCATTGTATTGTAATCACAGTTGTGTGTGCTTGCACGTGCTTGGCCACGTATGTACATTTACAGGCAGAGGTATCTTCCTCTATAGCATTCCATCTTACTTTTGGAGGCAGAGTTTCTTAGTGAAATTGGAACTTTCCATATTAGCTGGACTATTAGCCTAGAGGGCTCCTGGGATCTGCCTGTCTCTACCCCTTCAGCTTCAGTGCTGGAATTTCAGACATGTGCTGCCGTGACTGACTTCTTACATGGCTACTACTGATCTGAGTGCAGGTCTCCATGGTCACACAGCCACTGAGCCATTTGCCCCCCAGCCCTATGACTCAATTTTAAGCACTTTTCAAATATCAACTCAGTTCTCATTTATATAATGACAAATGATTCTGTGATTAGCCCATTGTACAGATAAAATAGTTTATGACAAAGAAAGTCACCTAAAGTTATCCAGAAAGTGAAAGGATATTTTAAACTTTTATTACATTTATTTCTCTCTCTCTCTCTCTCTCTCTCTCTCTCTCTCTCTCTCTCTCTCTGTGTGTGTGTGTGTGTGTGTGTGTGTGTGTGTGTGTGTGTGTGTGTGTGCATCATGGCTCTCATATGGATGCCAGAGGACAACTTACGGGAATCAATCCTCTCCTTCCATCATGGGGGTTCCAGGGACTCCTACTCAGGTTATGAGGCTTAGCAGCAAGTACCTTTACCCTCTGGGTCCTCACTCTGGCCCTTGAGCTAATATTTTAAACCTATCAGTTTGTCTCCATATTCTGGGTTCTAAATAGTAAAAAATATTTCTGTAATAGTAAAGAATTTCAATCATGATTGGTAAAGTAGAGAAATGAACTGTCATTCTGATCTGCTAAAAATATAATTATCTGCTTATATCATAATTATCTGGATGTGAAGAGTAGAGGGAACTCTTTTCTAGATACAGACCAGTATCTACAGTGAAACCTGGAGTATATATGATCAAGTTAATTAACTAGCAAGTTTATTCATTATTTTGAGTCACATTTAATGATACCTACAACTGAGCAGATGAATTAATCAAGCAGCTGCTGAGAGGAAAAATGAAAATCCGACTTGCTTTTCAGATATACACGCAAGATGGTTTTTAAGATGAAAGTGTGTCATTTTGTTGATCTAGAAATATGAGAATGTGTTTGTTCATTAGAACCCTTTCAGTTATATGTGACAGAAACAGCAGGGGCTGAACGGACTATGTCCCAGGCTCATCTGCGCAATGGGTGATGTCGTCTTAGGAACAGTAGGGACTGGGGATTATAATGACACTAAGATTCTTTCTTTTCCCTAGCTCATTGTCAACTTCAGTCTCTCCTTGCAAACCAGTGTTCTCAACATAAACACACATGCGTGTGTGTGTGTGTGTGTGTGTGTGTGCATGCGCGCACGTGTGCGTGTGCGTGTGTGTGTGTGTGTGTGTGTGTGTGTGTGTGTGTGTTCCTCCATCACTGGAACTTCCTGATTCTTTTCTATTTCCTTCCTGTTTCTATTTCCAGTTCATAGTATTCTAGGAAAGATTCTCTGACACTGGATTGGATCTTCAACTCTGTATCACTCAAGTATAACCAGGTGAATAAGGTCTGTTAAATTATTGTTGCTGGAAGGAAATATTTGTGGTTAAAAGGAGTTACCGAAATAAAAGAGCCGATATCTAGTGGCAATTCTGAGCAGATGAAACAGCATCCTCACAAAAGCATAGGGTTGATAAAGGCATGACTCTGCCCGGACCAGCTGTGGAATAAGACCTGCCCAAATTCCCCTGAGTCTCTAGCTTATTTACTCTTATGCTAAGAATAATCATCCCGCCTATTTCACCAAACTGCTGCAAGCATTGCCTGGAATGTATGTGCATGTGCGTAGTAACTTGAAAAATATTACAGATTTTCAAGGTATGACTGCTGCTATTACTATCTATATAAGTAAATAAATTTGCCATTTTTTCACACCAATGCCTTGACTCAGACTGGCACAGCAAGTAGTTTGAACAAATTGAAGCTCATCTAGCACCGCAGGCTGTGAGTGTACTTCTTCTCAAGCCATATTGCAGTCCAGCTGTGCATGGATATTATGCCAACTTCATCAAGAGATAGTTGAGCTTCTCAGGGAGTGGGAGCAAGGGAAGGCAGAATGAGGCTCAGATGCAAGCAATAACTCAACCAAGAAACTTTGCCTAGTCTGCCTCCCAGAGGTCTGCTTTCTACTGAGCAGAGTTCTTACTCACTGCTGTCTTGGAGACCACGAGGACAAAGATGAGTGCTGAATAGGTCAGCAGTGTGCCACCAAGACTTTAAATCTACAAAGACAAAAAAAAATCAAGAAGCTGATTTAAAAGGTACCACTATTATGCTATCTCTCCTATACACCTGTGAATGCAGTCACTTGGGTACCAACTTCACCACTGAGGAGTGATGGGAGGCTGACTCATAACTTCACACTTGATTCTATGATAACTTTCCCTTTATGCTATCAAAATTATATTATTATTCTAAAATAATAATAAAACATGCCACCTATGTCACACACTCTAAGTCCCTAGTAATGTTCCCATGCAGCACCTTTTGTTTAAAGTGAAGCACCCATTGGAATACTGCTATACTTGAGGGCCTTAAGTACTTGTCACTTGACTGACATTGTAGCCTTGGAACTTCTTGGCCTTCCCTTCTTTGTTTGTGACCCTGGTGCCTTTGGAAGCCAAAAGGCAGCATTGTATTCCCTGGAACTGGAGTTATAGATTGTTGTGAGCCCCTGCGGGAGTGCTGAGAACTGAACCGGGTCCTCTTCGAGAACAATATGAGCTCTTATTCAACCAGCCATCTCTGCACCCCTCCTTCTTCATTTGTAAACTAGAAATAGTCTTTCTCAAAGTGCTCACACCAGGCTTAGCTGCAACGAGCCATGAGAAGCTCCAGGTAAAACAACTGTGTTGGAAGTGAAGACATTTTTCTTTGATCGCTAAGGAGAATCTGAGCAAAAGATGTGAGGAAAATTGAGAACTTTTGCATTTGAACTTAACTGAAGTTCACAATGTGCTAAGGTCTTGGCCAGCATCAGACACAGGCTGTTGAATAGTGACAGTGGGGACCTTCTACTTACTATGCTGCCTTGTCAATGGTTTACCAGAGGAGGATGAAAGTATTTTATCCTGAAAAATATATCTTTTGCTCCCCTGTAATTTAAGCTGGGAAGAGAAAATGTGATTGCTGCAGCTTGGATTTGAATGTTGGCTAAAGGCCTGTGTGGTGAAGGCTTGGCCCCAAGCCTGAGGTACTATTAAAAGCATGTAAGATCTGGCTGAGTGAGAAGATAGGCTATTGGGAGAGGACATGTCCTTGAGGAGGACATTGGGACCCCAGACCCATTCCATTGCTCTTTCTTTCCCTGTTGTCATGAGATGGGCAATCCTGCTGTACTATATGCTATGCCATGATGCCCTGACTCCCCACAGGCCAACACCAATGAAGTCAAAGGCAATGAATGACCCGAACCTTTTCCCTAATTAAGTTGGCTTACACCTGGTAATTGTCACAGTGACAAAAAGCTGACTTACACAGAAATTAATTCTCAGGGGCCACTGCCCAGCATTAGGAGAGACATTTAATAACTCCTATCTCCATCCCAGAAAGAGATAAAAATTTAAACCCCTTCTATTGACTATCATTTTCTCACCATTAAAATTCCAAAAAGTCATACATTAACACTAACTTGAAGACCATATTATAAATCATATTTATTACATACATTTCTGTGCATATTACAAATTTTCACATATATGTGGATATTATGATATTTACACCAGCAGAGCAATGGTACAAATTATAACTCAAGAGAAAGAAAATAAAGAAAATACTTCTCTACTTCATTGAGCTGGTTGAAAGACATCTCTATACACCCAGCACAAAGACATGCTAAACACAGTGGTCAGCCAGGCATAGCTTCTTTTGTCTCTTACCCACTCAGGACTAGCATAGCTTATTCACATAAGCACTGCCGTGTGTTCATCACCTTTACTTGGAGCTCCAATAGGCACTGCTTCCTGCCAATCTTCCACCTCTCTGTTTCCCATGAGTAATCTCCAAAATCTCCACTGTCACACAGTTGGGACTTTGCAAGTACACCGTGAAGTCACCAATTCACACTTATTACCCCTGGTCAGAAAAAACAAGGGCGAGAAGAGACTAAGTTCTTCACCATCTAATCGGAGGGCTGTGAATACCAACAGATTTACAATAGTCTTTAAAGTTTTATTAAAATTTTATTTAGTATGCTCACACACTCACAGCAAGGGTGCCTGTGAGGATCTGAGGGCAACTTGTGGCAGTTGCTTCTCTCCTTCCACAGGATGGATTCTGAGGTTCAAACTCAGGATGTCATCAGGCTTGGAGGCAAGTGCCTTTTCTTGATGAGTTATCTCCTCAGCTCTGAATTTGTTTTGAAGAAAGGTGTTGACCATATGAGATCTTCATCTTACCAATTTTGTTAAACCTGATTTTTAAAGGAGTTGCAATTTTGCAATTAAAATTAGGCATGTGATTCCCCTGCCCTTCTGCCGGTAGACTCATCCTTGGGGTTAGGAGAAGAGAGACAATAGGAAGATAAATTTGATGCATGAAGACCCTCCATTGCTTCCCCGAGGACCAAACATCATTGTCTAGTTTGTTTGTGATAGCACCGAGATATCAGAATTAGGTTGTCAGAGTTCCAGAAGGAAAGACAGAACTGTGGGACTAAGAGGTAGCAACACCATGCTGAGTACTTGTTTGGAGGGTGTTATCTTTTTGTAGCTAAGCTAAACCTTGTCTTCTGAAAACTTCTGGTCAGATAAAGCATCTCAGCCCAGGTTCTCAACTGTCAAACCACAAGCTTAGGGTTCCACTGTAGACAACAGTTGCTGTTGTAGTAGCTTAAAGAGACTCCCTACAAGAGGCCCTTCATAAATTCCCCTTGTCACGCTATCCATTTTGTGATGGTCCAAAAGGTTGTTTCATTGTCCCAGTATCTTTGCTTGACTGAACCATATCCACAGGCTGAAGAAGCTCTTATTTATTCATTTATTTATTTATTTATTCATTCATTCATTTATCTATCTATCTATCTATCTATCTATCTATCTATCTATCTATCTAT
>CAJQZJ010032284.1:1257467-1289715 GCA_907164525.1 Lophiomys imhausi
GTGCACACACACACACACTCCACTGTGCACACACACACACACTACACGAGTGAGAGAGAGAGAGAGAGAGAAAGAGAGACAGAGAGAGACAAAGAGACAGAAATGAAACAGCATCTTAAAATCACTCCAAGTAAATAATATGTCAGTTTTCATCTTTACTTCAACTGCTGTCTTGAGGACTTTGGGGAAATCAAGGGATGACCGTAGAAAAGGGAAGGGAGTAGGAGAGTGATTTCTATGTGTTGTTTTAGCTTGCTACATTACCTCAACATGTGCAGAACACTGCTTTGGAAACTGCAATAGCCAAGTAACCCGCCACAGTGAGGACAATTCAGACTTCTGCCTCCTAAGTATGGTACCTGCTCTTCTCTTTTCCTGATCACCCGTTTCTAGGAATTAGGGGTGGGGGGTCCTAGCAACTACAGGCTTCTCCATAATTCTGGAAAGCCTGAGCAACGCCCCAGTATCTATGTGGCTATGCTACTGCATGAAGGCTTACCCTTTTTTCCTTGTCTTCTCTAAGGAAAGACATCAGCCCAGAGGTTGGACTGAAAAAAGAAAGTTATGCGAAGCTGCAACACACTCCCCAGGGGACTGATGCTGTCTGACCAGAAGGGAAGCTGTAACCCATTGAGCTCTGAGTTGTGCAAGTTTTAAGAAGGTTTTTTTTTTTTTTTTTTAATGATTCACCCTCTTTATAATGTTAAGTGCTTCTTCTTGAGTTCCACCTTCATTTCATCCCACCTCTGTGCCTGCACAGTGGTCCAGATATCTCTGGGTTTTCCTTCATGGTTTATTAGGATGTTTGCTGATGGCCATGTGTGGTCATCGGGAGAATAGCAAGACGTTTTCATTTCTAACCTAATGGAAAGAACTCAGCATCAGCCTCAAGTAAATATGGACTTAGGGTTGCTGACCATCAGCTACCAGAATACAGATGTAGTCTCCTTGACTGTCTCTCTCTGACTCTCTGACTACTTGGTCAGGAGGCACTGGATGGTGCTCTCCTCTGTCCTGCTCATGTCTAACTACCTACTATAACAGCTAGGCTAGCATATTTTTGCCTTGAGGTTTTGAGTGAGTCTCAAAGGTGACATTCCACATCCTTTCCTACAGAGATCTTATTATGCATGTGTAATTTGAGTAAACAATGAGACTCTATTGAATTAAATTCCTCCCTTTAAATTAGCCATGATACAGAAAGGGAGGAGACAGGGTGTTTCTCCTTAGAGACCAGGTCATTAATTCTTGAGCTCTATGAACTGTTGAGAGAAATCTTGAAAATAAATTTGCAAACAATTAGAAGAGTAGGTACTAAAATAATGATATTTCTCAGGGAAACAAGATAAAGTGAATATCAGACCGTCAGTTTTTCGGTTTTCTGAAGCTGTAAGCCCAATATTCACATGATCAGGGTGTGATTTCAGTTATGTTAGCAGAACACACACACACACACACACACACACACACACACACAGACATACACACACACATACACACACACACACACACACACACACACAGACATACACACACACATACACACACACACACACATACACACACACATACACACACATACACACACACACATACACACACACACATACACACACAGACATACACACATACACATACACATACACACACAGACATACACACATACACACACACATACACAAACATACACACACAGACATACACACATACACACACACATACACATACACACACATACACACACACATACACACACATACACACACACATACACACACAGACACACACAGACACACACACATACACACATACACACACATACACACATACACACATGCACACATACACATACACATGCACACATACATACACACGCACACACACATACACACACACATACTCACACATATACACACACATACACACGCATACACACACACACAAATTACTTTTAGAAAATGTTTTCTATTGTCATTTTTGTCCAATATATAAGAGTAAATGTACCAATGACCATTTAACACTCTACTGCCACATTTATGTGGATTTCACTTGTTTTGGGTTGCTTTGTAATGCAGACATTATAAGCATCTTTTTCACAAAACATCACCCTGCTGAAGAACAAGTTTGAAACAAATTTATTTTGAGGCTAAGCTTCCTTTCATTAGGAAATGTAACCCACACACCTAACACAAACCTTGAATATATCCCAAGGCCTAATGAAGGTTTATCATAGTATCTATCACCGCAATGAAATGCTAAATGCCTAAGTCCACACACATTTCCGAGTGCTCCTGAGATTATCCAAAGAATCAGGGACACATCTGCAGCTCCCAGTGATGCTCTGGCTTCTTCCATATGATTTTCAACCACTTCGAATCGCAAACCTATCAGCCATATTACCAGCCTTGATTTCAGAACCAGGTTTGTCATCACTGGAACTATGGATGCTTTGCCTAAGAAAATTCTTTGCTGTGGAACTGGCTGCTTTGTGCACTGTATGGATGTTCGGATGTTTGCTATCTCTCCTCTGACCCTGACTCACTAGGTCAAACTAGCGTGCCTCCAGAAATGGCCAAATGCCAACTCCCCCTTGAAGCAAAGGAATTCATGACACCAAGTAGTGACTGTCCACAATTCATCTCTGGACCAAAAAGAGATCCAATATATTCAATGACTTCTGAGTCATACAGGATCGGAGCAGAGAAAAAGTAATCGCAGGGCCTTGTGAAATTCCTGAATTAAAGGGAAGAAAGGCATGACTGAGATTACAAAGAACCTTTCATATTTGGGAATACATCATTGTATAGTTGGCCAATACATTTCAAGGATTAAAAATAATTGGGGTAAAATGAGACAGAAAAAGAAAAACTAGAAAGTACGGGGAGGTGGGGGAGAATCTCAGATCAACCTCTGAATACCATCAAAAATGTTTTGTTATTTGGGATAGGCCACTTAAATAAGTCAAAAGATAGAGTATGATGTAGGAAACCTCTGTCTTGTCAGACCAGTGTGAAATTCTGTATAAAATCTAGGCATGATTCAACCCAACGCTGTTGCTTGCCAACCTCCAGTGGGTTCACTGGTTCAAGGTTTCCCAAATGTCCATTATTTGCCAGAAGCATGCCAATCATTCCATTGTGATGACAACTGCATTTTTATGTATAGTTGGAAACATGTTCTAATCTTCCAAAGGCTTTCCTCTTCACCGAGCTTTTGTCTTCCTCATTAAGACTGAGGTTACTGTTGTTGGCACACTCGACATTCCCACTTCTTAGGCACTGCATCTGAGAGATCACTGTCCACTCCCTTCCCTTTTTATGTTGGATTATAGTTACTCCTTGTAGGTGGCCAAGAGTGTTGAGAGAACGGACTTCCCTGGTGTGTATTATCTTTTCAGGTGTTTTGCTAAACCAAAGTGTTTCCTTTGAATATGGTCAGGCCCTTCAGACCTCCACTTTAGAATGTCTGGTGACTCATCTTCCCGGGGAAAGGTCTTGCTTTCACTCTGGGATTGAGATATTCTTAAAGTTCTGATAGTCGTGTTGCTGGGTCTCCACCCTCACAGGCGTGCAGACATTTTTGACCCAGTAATCAGAAGAAGGCTGAGGAAAAGATGAATTTTTATAAATGGTAAAGATGCAAAGCACAGACTATACAGATCCCAAAGCAGAAAATCTGACATTGTGTTAAGTGTAGAAAACAGCTTTGCTGAGCTGACTTATAATTTGTGAACCAAAAAGATCCAGAGATGCATGGGGGCCCCTGCTCAGCCGAGCTGCCGCTATGTAAGGCACATTAGGCATGTATATATTTATATATGTGCTTACTTTGTACGTGTATGTACTCAGGTCTTGGTATCTAAAGGGAATATTGATTCCAGGATCCACGGACATATGTCTTCAGGGGTTTGAATGAGAAGTACCCCTCAAAGTCTCAGCCATTTGAGCACCTGGTCCCCAGTCAATGAAACCATTTGAGGGTTTTAGGAGATATGCCCTTGTTGGAGGAAGTAAGACAATCAGAGCAGTCTTTTGGAGTTGAAAAACTCAAGCCATTTCTAGTTCATGCTCTCTCTTTCCTGCCTGCAGTTCAAGATGTGAGCCCTTAGCTGTTGCTCCAGCTGCCTGCTGCTTGCTCTCTCCACGCTGCCACCATCCTGGATTCTAACTCCCTGGAACTGGAAATGCAGATAAACTCTTTCTTTTTTAAGTTGCCTTGGTCATGGTGTTTTATCACAGCAGTAGAAAAATAAAGTAACTAGTACAATATCCAAATCCATAGATGCTCTTGACCGAACAAAAAGAAAAAGCACTGAAAAAAGAAAAGAAAAGAAAAAGGACTGCTCCTAGGTATGGTGGAGGAGGTTTATTGCAGATAAAAGGGAGAACACAGCCAGAGGCAGAGGCATCTGGGAGTGGCCATGACCCTGAGCCATGTGAAGAGATGGGGGAGGGGAACCAGGTAATTCAGCCAGGAGGCCAAAGGTACAAAATGGGTAGGTAACAAAAATGACTGGTTTATATAGGGAAGAGTCCCTGGGAAAGGACAGCCTAGACCCTGGACTGGAGAGTTTGGCTAGAGGGTGGGGTATGCCAGACATACTCTGTAATGGATAGGGACTCTGAGGGGTGCTGGGAGGACCTGGAAGCCAAGTCTGCTTTGATATGTTAAGTGGGCACCTCAGCCATTTGGCCCAGGGTTTGAGACTTAACATAGACCTTTCTATAAAATGGTTGCTAGCGTCCTCCCATGGGTTTAGTCACCTGTATGGAGCTAGGAATGCTCAACATGGTCCAAATGCCTTGTGGATGACTGCTCACTTCATTGTTTAGAATGATGGGAGTGAGTGTAGAAGTTAGATAAATTAGATTTAGGAAATATATAGGAGTTTCTGATACTGTCTCTTAATTCGGGGCCTGAAGAGCATTATCAGCATGAAGTCAGCAAAAACAGGAAAGACTCAATAGACTGAAAAACAAGTTTGAAGTCAACAAAAACAGGAAAGACTCAAGACTTGAAGAAACAAAGTATCTGGCCTGACATTGTTTTCAGCTGCTAAGTGGGCGGAGCCCAAATTAAGCTGAAACAGAGTTCCTCCTATCTGAGGACAGTGCATGGAGCCCAGGGGAGAAGAGGCCCCTGATGCTAGAGAGCTCCAAGAGTCCTGCTGAAAAAAGGGCTGGCCATTGATGGCCAGCTCTCTCCCTGAAGCAAAAAGAAGCCGGTGAGCAAAGAAAGCCTGAACAAGACACCAAAAGGCCAAGGACTGTACCCTGTGGCTCAGCTTTTGCCTAGAGGGGTTTGATCTGTCCAAACAGTGGCCTAAAGGAAATTGTGCCTGGCTTTAAGGACTGAGGCAGAGCAGCTGAGTTCCTGATTCAAAAGAAGTAAGTTGGCCTGCAGACGGCTGGAGTCTCCCACAGAAAAGAAAACATGAAGCCTTATTTAAGGTGAGACTGCAATAACCAACTTACCCTGACGAACCTGCATCTGAGAGATCCAGAAAAAGGACTGCTAAGTGTGTTAAAGAATCTACAACAAAGACTGTGTTCCTGACGACCTGCCCCAGAGACTGTATCATTCTAAAAGGTTATGAAAGTAGTTGTTATAATTATCAATAGGTTTAGTGGATAGGTTAAAGGGGTTGTAGGAATTTATAGGATTAATAGTTAAGAAATTGTTGGTGTTTGTTATAAGTGAATTTAGTAATAAATAAATAAGTGTTAAATAATAATTTAAAAGTTCGGTAACAAGAGAGTGTGTGTGGGGGGGGGGGGCAGGGTGCATGTCCATATGCACCCAATAGTTTTTTAATGGTTTTGACTCATGAACAACTAAGTCTAAAGCTACAGGACTAATGGTTAAAGAGGACTGACTACATATACAAAACTGGCAGCTTAATCCTTCAAATCCTTAAAATCCTGTATGCCTAGGAAGAGAGAAAAAATCTCTGACAGGGCCCCCGAGTCTTTCCAATTTGGCAGAATACCCACTCCCCATTATCTTTATCACTGACTGGGACTCCCAGATCTGACTTCCTAATTCTGAAATTTTATCACCATCCATTCAATTTTCTTTCCTTCCTTTCCCCTTAGACTAGAAAAAGCTCAAAATTGAGACTTCATCCCTGGACTGAGCTCCATTTAACAGGCAATCCTCACAGTCTGGGAGCACCAACAAATCAGCTTCCCAATTAATACACTGACTCCTGGACCCAACCCACGCACACCTTCATGCAGAAGCCGTGGTGGGTGTCCTCTGTGTTTCTATTGCAACATAGTAGCTGGACAACAGGACTTTCGTGTTCTCACTTTAAGGTCTTGAATGCTTCTGGGTACATAAACATTTAATAGTGAGTGTAATAATCATTAGCACTTATTAAGCATGTATCATGATTTTCATGCTACAAAAAAAAAAACCCACACAATTCCTCAATGAACCCTCATAGCAATCTTACAAAGTAGGTGAAATGCTACGTCATCATTTAAACATAGATTTTTGACGAAAGTCCCAAATTTTTGTTTAAAATAAAAAAAAAAAAGCCTTTCCAAAAAGAAAGAAAGAAAGAAAGAAAAGAAAAGATCTATTTTCCTTGTAAGAAAACCCCATGGTAGTTTCTTTATGGTTAAACTTGGGTATCACAACAATGTCGTGGCGAGAATTCAGACTCTTGTCTGGAACATCCAAAGTCTAAACCATTACCAATGTTTGCTTCCCACGCAATGCCTTTGGGAACACAGACTCCCCTCACAGAGAAACGAGATGTTCAGGGAGAAAAGTAACAAGGAAATGGGAGCAAAGGTCAGGATACAGCCCAAACTGCCCCTAATACAGGACTCCCAGAATGAGGAGCCAGAGCTCTTCACCCTGTAGCACCCTTGAAGTTTCTTTCATCTTTAGACAAACAGCATTCAGTCTCCACCCTCAGGGAATAAGGGAGAAAAGGAAAGTTGATCCTGTCCATCCTGTCAGGTTTTCAATTGGTGCGTAGAAGGTTTGGAAGTTCCCTTAATTATCACTATTTTGTGGTAGCTGTTATTGTCCAGGCATCTTTGGATATCTATGGGGGTGATTCCTTCTAAAACCACTTAGTGTAGTGAACTCTATGGCCTCTCAAACCCTTTATATAAAACAGCATAATATTTGTATTTTGCCCTCACTCACTCTCCCTCTCATATGCTTTGAATCATCCCCAAATTACCCAGAATGCCTAACACAATGTAAATGATGTGCAAATAGCTGTTAAACAGTATGGCTCAGAAAATAATGACAGGAAAGAATGTCTGGGCATGTGCAGCACAGACACAGTTTTTTCTTTGGGTATTTTCAGTTAGTGTTTGGTTGACGACTCTACAGGTGCAGAGTCCATGGATGCAGAGAACCCACTGTGCTGTACTCACTTCCCTGAAAGAAAAATGAGTTGCTTACTGATTTGGAAACATAGCACAAAGGGCCAAAAAGGCAGTCTTGTATGGTAGTTTGCATCTGTTCTGGTACACTAGTTTTCTATCACACATTAACAGATTAACAATATGTTAATAAGTTATATATATATATCATATATAATACTATATAATTATATATTTTATATGATTATACATTATACTATATATTATAAACTTAATACATATAAAATGTATAATATTATATATAATGTTATAGTATAGAATATATACTATTATATATTATATAATACATAATATATTTTATATGTTATATTATTATATAAAATATATATATACATATAAAATAAATAATATTTTATATAATAATATAATAACCTATTTGGTGCTTTTATATGATATCACTCCATCATCTCAAGGATTTCACGGTTCAGAGGCCCGACATATTTTAGTTGGTATGATGGTTAATTTTGACTACCAACTTGAGACTTAGAATTATCACAGACACAAACCTCTGGGCATATTTGTGAGGAATTTTCTTCTAGACTAAGTTGATTGAATTGAGAAGATCTACCCCAGGTGTGAATGACACCCTTCCATATACTGGGATCTTAGACTGAATAAAAAGGCGAGAGTATTCTGAGTAGCAGCATTCCTCTCTCATGGCTTCCTGACTCTGGATACAATGTGACTGACAGCCTTGTACCTCTGGCACTAGGCCTTCCCTGTCACAATGGACCGTATCTCCAAACTGTGAGCCCTAATAAACCATTCCTTCTCTAAGTTGCTTTTATCAGGTATTTTGTCCTGTCAGTGAGAAACGTAGCTTACTCAGTTGGGTCTCCACTGGTTAAAGATGGAATGTGAACACCATGGTACAGAAATCCCAGGTGCTTTCTCAGAATTTTGTCTACCACACCATAGTATATTCAGCTGTAGATGACAGGATGCTCCTTGAGTACAGCCCAAACTGATGAATCCCTGGAGAAGGCACAGTGACATGGGGAAAGTCTCCCATTGACACAAGACTAGTACTGCCTCCCAAAGGTGTTCTTCCTGTGCTAGGAATACAGGTCACAGCCAGAGGCAAAGGGAGAAGCCATAGGAAGGGCTGGATATGTATAGCTTCTAGATTATAACTGCCTGCCAAATTTCACCATTCACCCAAAGAAGATGGCAGAAGAGGAAGAGAGCACAGACCCAAGGATGTATTTGATTTCACATTGCAACTCTGATTGGCTGGTAGAATAAGTGTGTAGGGTTATTCTAGAAGGATTCTGAGACTACCTTGTTGAAATCCAGCTAGAAAGAGTACTTGGCTTGATTACTAATGTCTGTCATAAGCTCTGGGTTGGTGATTAGAAATACATTGAGCAAGCCTCCCCTGACTTAGAAGTATGCACCACTATCCCTACACATCCTAAAGTGATGAAGTGCATAGGCGTACCCAGCATCCAGGAAGGAAATGACCCTCATAAGATGCCTTTCTATGCATCTCCCACAGTGTCTTCTCTGTATTTTTGTTGGTGGTGGTTTTTTGTTTTGTTTTGTTTTTCAAGACAGGGTTTCTCTGTATATATTTGACTGTCCTGGACTCTCTTTGTAGATCAGGCTGGCCTTGAAGTCACAGAGATCCTCCTGGCTCTGCCTCCCCGGTATGGGGTTCTCTGTATTTTCTTTAATGTGCATGTTTCCCTGCTGGATGTTTACCACATATATGCCTGGTGCAGGTGAAACCCAGACAGGGATATTAAATATCCTGAGACTGGAGTTACAAGTGATTGTGAGCTTCCGTGTGTGCTGAGAATCAAACCTGGGTCCTCTGCAAGATCAACAAGTGAACTTAAATGCTGAATAGTCTCTCTACCCCTTTTCTATAAATTAAAACTCATGAAGAAGTTGCTTATTTATCTAATTGATAAGTTGTAATACTTGGGTAGTATCAGGTAGACATATGAATTTACTGGCCTCAGGCAATGATGGCTTTGTCACACAGAGTTGTGTAAGACAGAATAGCTTGCCCACTTTTACCTCCACTCCCAGCAATGTGTCCAGTTTGCAAGTTGTGTTCAGCATCCACAGAAAGAAAGTCAATCAGAGGTCAACTGAGTGACTTGCAAGAGTCACATGCCATATAGCAAAAAGAAGTTCAAGGTCTATGTCTCTGGGTCTCCTTCTGGTCCCATCAAGTGTCAGGAGTACATTGCACATGGGAACATGTGTAGCTGTTTGTCAGAGGCGTCTCTGCTGTCACATTCCTAGGGCTTGGCAGAGAGAAGTCATCTCCTTTCTGCAACTCCCAACACTTGTCTCACATCTTGAAAATTCCCTCATGTTTGTCACTTGTACCATAAACAAAAGCAAAAAGACAGATCTGTCTGCAGAGCAGCGGCATCTGAAGCTAAATTAAAATGCTAATGGACTTGTATGGAGAGGAGAACTGCACTCTGCAAAGAGGCAGAGACAGGGATTGGAGGACTCATGCTGTGCTACCTGGCCTGTGGGTGGAGCTGTAGGACGCTCACAGGTAGAAATGGCAACCACACTTCTATGCCTCCTATTCTCGGTCCATGCTCCATGCTCGTTCTCCTTCCCATTCTTCAGCATGGCTTTTCTTGCAATGAGGCTAGGTGAAATCTGAAGAAACAGCCCCTGGCAACGACTGCACATAGTCCTTCTTTTTTCTTTTCTTCTTCCTCCCAACAGTTTATATGACAGAAATACTTTGATATAGACAGTAAGATGCAACTTCTCCCTCCCCCCAGGGCTGAGCAAGGAGAGAACTCACCGCCAAAAAGAGCGATGAAGCAAACTTGGGACATTTGTCCTTACAACACAAGAAAGACTGAATGGCTTGATGTTTCTGTCACTATGGAGCCGAATGATTTAGTCTACAAATGGCAGATGCATTGGGGCAATTCTAAGATCTCTGAGTAGAGATCTTAAGAACAATACTGTGAATCAGTTTGAAAGATCTTTGGGATAAAATGGAATTGGATCCAATGTCTTCAAGGGTGAGTGAAATCCTTTGAAATTTGGAAAAGCAATGTGGCTGCATTAAAACCTTGAGACCAAAATGAGGAGGCCAAGGTACTAAAGAAGCCCAGGCATCTTAGGAAGACTTGACAGGTGTGATAAAAGAATAGGCATAAATTATCTCCTGCCATTCCAAATGCTTCTGTAAACAAGCAAGCAAACGAGCAAATACATCAAATTGCATGTTGTGTCATTGTGCATTTATTGAGTCCCAGCCATAAGTGTACATTGATTATCCCATTGCCATGGCAGAGGGAATGGTTTCTGGGTTACGATGGCAGCTGCCATATGTTCAGTTTTGTGTCAACTGATTCTAACATGAGCAGAGGAGAGAACAGAGGAAGCTATCCTAATGTTCCAGCTAGCTCTGAGCTGTCATGTGGCCCTCTCCTGTTGGCCTGCTAGGAGGTGCATACCACGTCCATAGCTCTTAGGCCTGTTTTCCAGGGACTCTCACACAGCCGTCCCAGTTGCCTAACCTAAACAGTATCTCTCTGAGTTGAGAATTGATTTACACAGCAATTAGAAAAATATAGACTCATAGAGAGACACATCTGCTGGTTGGGGATGGAGGCAGGATGCAACTGGAGTCTTTGAAAGCCTTTCGTAGCTGCATTTAAGCAACGGATCCCGCTATGCTTGTAAATTCTGGTCATAACAGAATCAAGAAATGTTTGATTGTAGGAGATAAATCTTGGATGTGTTCTAGAGTTTGATAGAGCCTGGATCACTTCAAGAAAAAGCCCAGGGCCAGATGGCTTTAGCACGGAATTCTACCGGACCTTCAAAGAGGAGCTAACACCAATATTTTTCAAATTCTTTCACAAAATAGAATCTGAAAGAACATTGCCAAACTCATTCTATGAGGCCACAGTCATCCTGATTCCTAAACCACACAAAGACCCAACAAAGAAAGAAAACTTCAGACCAATCTCCCTCATGAAAATAGATGCAAAAATACTTAATAAAATACTAGCAAACCGAATTCAAGAACACATCAAAAGTATCATACACCATGATCAAGTAGGCTTCATCCCAGGAATGCAGGGATGGTTCAACATACGAAAGTCTATCAACGTCATTCACCATATAAACAAGATGAAAGAAAAAAACCACATGATAATCTCGCTAGATGCAGAAAAAGCATTTGACAAAATCCAACCCCCTTCATGCTAAAAGTTCTGGAGAGAATGGGCATACAAGGACCGTACCTAGAAATAATGAAGGCAATATACAGCAGGCCAGTGGCCAACATCAAATTAAATGGAGAGAAACTTGAACCATTTCCTCTAAACTCAGGGACAAGACAAGGATGTTCACTTTCACCATATCTCTTCAATATAGTACTTGAAGTTCTTGCTAGAGCAATAAGACAACTAAAGGAGATCAAGGGGATAAACATTGGAAACGAAGAAGTCAAATTATCCCTATTTGCAGATGATATGAAAGTATACATAAGCGACCCCAAAAATTCCACCAGAGAACTCTTACAGCTGATAAACACCTTCAGGAAAGTGGCTGGATACAAAATTAATTCAAAAAAAAAATCAGAAGCCCTTCTTTATATAACAAGCAAATGGGCTGAGAAAGAAATAAGGGAAACAACCCCTTTCACAATAGCCGCAAACAACATAAAATACCTGGGGGTAACTTTAACCAAGCAAGTAAAGGACCTGTACAACAAGAACTTCAAGCCCTTGAAGAAAGAAATGGAAGAGGCCTTTAGAAGATGGAAAGATCTCCTATGCTCATGGATAGGTGGGATCAACATAATATAAATGGCCAAAAGCAATATATAGATTCAATGCAATTCCTGTCAAAATACCAACACAATTTTTTATAGACTTGGAAAGAGCTACTCTCAATTTCATATGGAACAACAAAAAGCCCAGAATAGCTAAATCAATCCTGTACAATAAAAAAAAAAAATCTGGAGGTATCACCATCCCAGATTTCAAGCTGTACTACAGAGCAATAGTTTTAAAAACAGCATGGTATTGGTATAGAAACAGACCAGTAGATCAATGGAATCGAATTGAAGATCCAGAAATAGACCCACACACATATGGCCACCTAATTTTTCACAAAGAAGCCAAAATGGCACAATGGAAGAAGGACAGCATCTTCAACAAATGGTGCTGGTCCAACTGGATGTCCACTTGTAAAAGAATGAAATTAGACCCATACTAATCACCTTGTACAAAACTTAAGTCCAAGTGGATCAAAGACCTTAACATAAGGCCAGTCACACTAAACCTACTAGAAGAAAAAGTGGGAGAAACCCTCAAACTCATTGGCACAGATGACAACTTCCTGAACAGAACACCAACAGCTCAGGACCTGAGATCAACAATCAATAAATGGGACCTCATGAAACTGAAAAGCTTCTGTAAGGCAAAAGACACTGTCATTTGAACAAAATGGCAGCCTAAAGACTGGGAGAAAATCTTCACCAACCCCACATCTGACAGAGGGCTAATATCCAAAATCTACAAAGAACTCAAGAAATTAAATGCCAAGAAACCAAATAATCCAATCAAAAAGTGGGGGACAGAGCTAAATAGAGAATTCACAAAGGAGGAATCCCTAATGGCTGAGAGACACTTGAAGAAACGCTCAACATCCTTAAACATCAGAGAAATGCAACTCAAGACGACTCTGAGATTCCATCTCACACCTGTCAGAATGGCTAAGATCAAAAGCTCAAATGACAGCACATGCTGGTGAGGGTGTGGAGAAAGGGGTACCCTACTCCATTGCTGGTGGGAAGGCAGGCTTGTGCAACCACTATGGAGGTCAGTCCGGCGATATCTTAGAAAACTTGGAATAGCTCTACCACAGGACCCAGCCATACCACTTCTGGGTATACATCCAAATGCCTCTTCACGGAATCATAAGGAAGTTTCCTCATCTATGTTTATAGCAGCCTTATTTGTAATAGCTAGAAACTGGAAACAACCCAGATGTCCCTCAACCGAAGAATGTGTTAAAAAACTATGGTACATCTACACAATGGAATATTATTCAGCTATCAGGAACAATGAAATTATGCAATTTGCAGCCAAATGGATGGAACTAGAAAAGCTCATCCTGAGTGAACTAACCCAGACTCAGAAGGACACATATGGCATCTATTCACTTATAGTAGGATTTTAGCTATATAGTAGAAGGTATCGATACTACAACCAACAAACCAAAGGGAACTTGGACATAGACTTTTTATTTTTTATTTTTATTTTTTTATTTATTCTTCATATTTTTAAAATATTTTTTCTATTTTTTAGCCTTTTTTATCTATTTGTCTGCTTATTTGTTTGTTTTTTAGTTCTCCCTCCCGGGCAATGAGACACTTTTCACTGATGGTACTGCCTCGTAGACCCCCAATGAATGAGGAGGCTCTTGGCCCTCATACGACCTCTCAACTGAGATGAGGGACTGTTATATAAGGACACTCCACCCCAGAGAAAAGGGATGGAAGGGTTAGGACGTAAAGAAAAAAAAATGAAATGGGATGTTTCGGCCTTTTACTACTAATTGTCATAAATTGTTTAGGATAATTAAGAAATGCAAACTAATGGTTATGCAAGCTGGTCATTCTGTTAGGTACTATTACAGCCTATTATAGTTATTTTCTAAGCTAATCAGAAATAAAGCTGCTAAGAGACAAGCAACATCTGCTTACCCTAATAGAAGAGACAGATAGGGCCTCTTCAAAAACCCCAAGAGATCTGCAGAATATGGCATTCAAAGATGTTTTCTTAACTTTAGATGTTTTTATAATAAGACATATCAACTCCTGACAGCACCCCCTATTCTACCCCAAGTAGAAGATGAGCATCGAAGAATCTCCAGTGGGAGATGATTGAATTAGTCCCAAGCCTATCTCTTGGTAGGAAAAGCCCCTTGCTCCAACTGTAGACAGAATGCTGTCCAAAAAGGACAAAACCTGGAAGCAGGTAAGTCGACAGCCTAGTTCTGCCAAGACAGGGTAGGCAAGTCCTTCATAACCCCTACAATCAATGTCTAACAGAGAAACGGGGCCAAACGACTGAAGATCAATGCTGTAATGTATGGAGAGAAAATGGGAACTGTCCAGGCAGCCACTGGTATGTCATTTCTTAGTTTTGGAAGCTGCAGGTCCTGTACTTCCTATAAAATCAGATATATTTATTCCTCTCAGGTCTCTGAGGTGGTTGAAGAACAGATAGCTAGAGTCTCATAATTAAATTTTGAGTTGTTTAGGAGTCAAGAGAGTGTTATAGATCTAAGAGGACGCTTTTAAAATTGTGTTGCAAGTTAGTATGAATGTTGAGTTAGATATAGAACTTTAAAGTCATGGAGATGTTTAGATAGTAGAATGTTAAAGTCAGGTACCAAATACATATGGACTGGACATTGAGAATGTACGCTAAGCCATATAACCCTCATAACTGTGGCCTAATTACCTCTGTTGTTTTGTATTGTATTTATTATTATAAGAAAAAGAGCCATTTGTTCGAAGAAAAAAAAAAAAAGAAGTATCTGGAGCGGGTCTCTGTTCCTTGTGCCTTCTCTTGGCCTCTTTGTCATTTTTTGTTCGTCTATTTGGTTTTTTACTTGTTTGTTTGGTTCTTTTTGGTTTTGGGGAGGTTTCTTGGTAAAATTTTGATGTGTTAGTTTTATTATATCATATCATATCAACCATATCATTATCCCTTAGAAGCCTATTTATTTTCTAATGAGAGATAGAAAGGAGATGAATCCAGAAGGGAGATGGGGAGGAAATGGAAACAAACAGAGGGAGCAAAACATAATCAGGATGTATTACATAAGAAGACAATCTATTTTCAATAAAAAGAAAAAAAATAAAATATAAAAAAGAAGAACTAAAGAAAGAAAGAAAGAAAGAAAGAAAGAAAGAAAGAAAGAAAGAAAGACCAGAGAGGGTGAGATGGGCATTGTTTTCACCTATGTTCTCTGTCGCCATGAAGCATACCAGGCTGATGTTTTCATGGTCTGACTCAATGTGACAATATGAAGTTGTACTGCCAGTTCAGACTCAAATGTCCTCACTGTCAGAACACTAATGAGTGTTTTGAATACCCAGGAGATTTCTTTTTGGTGTTTTTCCAGGATCTGTGAGGAAGTTGGCTGTTCGCTCGAGCCGTAATGCACCGTTTTCTGGAATTCTACAGTATGCTTTATGAAATCCCTGCCACAATGTAAATGATCCTTGAAAGATTCAAAGTCTTTCCAAATCCACCCATCTGTGAGGAAAGGACTCTAGATTCTGCGCCATAACTCCAGCAGCTGGTTTGAATGATCCATATTTTCTTTACTGTGGAAACCCAAAGGAATGCCGGAGACAGCAGACTCCATTGAGGCAGTCTACACTGATGTGACATCAGGGTTACATGACCCCAAAGCTCCAGAGTCTAGTGCTGTGTATTTTCTACACGGACACGGTGACAGGGCGGCTGTGCCATATCGGTGCCTTGAGTCATTCAGACAACCATTACACAAATGGGGAAGGAGCTGGAACAGATATCCACAAAGCAGTTCTCATGGGGTATTAATGAATCAAAAACATGTGCAGTCTTCTTTTGCGTGTAGCAAAACTATAGTAAGATACCACCATACAAGCATCAGTTTGGTTCCAACTTGAAAGTTTATCAGTAGCAAGCACAGTTGAAGCTATGGGGTATCTATCACTCCATATACTTCTGGGGGAGATGCAAACCAGTGATACCACTTTGAAAAACAAACAGGAAAAAATATTAATAAGGAAAATAAGGAAGTGCAAATACTCTGACCTGGGAGACACACTCTAAGGTATGTAATAGCCACAAATGAAATTTTCCTCCAATATCTCCAATATGAATAAATGTATCTGCATGCAAGTATATAGATTATCTATGTGTATATATATGTTTGCCTGTTTACCAGCTATCTTATTTGTTGTTCATTAAGTTATATTTTCCATTAAAAACTATTTGATCTGGAGGAGGGATCAGTGATAGAGTGCCTACCTAGATGTAGGCCCTAAATTCAATCCCTAGTACCATTTTTTAAAAATGTTTCCTTAAAAACAAATCAGTGTCTGCAGGATGAGAATGTAGTTCAGTGTTAGGCCTCACATACACATGGCCCTGATTAAAAAGGTCCCACTACCTCTTTTTAAAAAAATGTCAAACAATAGCTTTCAGTGGAAACAAACAATAGCTTGTTTATATGAAGACTTTATCCCAATGTATGGAATGCACTTAAACAATTCTCAGCAGCCAGCTAGGTATCTGTTTCCCACCCATGTTCTGTAACTCTTCTTCTCAAATGTCTATCTAATGACTCTTTGGGACAGTGAGTTTTGTAGAGATCCAGGCAAAGGAGCTTGCATAGGCTCTACAAGATGGTACCAGAGGAAGGCAGGAAGGAAGAAGGAGTCCATGGCCTCCCTCTCTGCTAGGGGTGTGAGGGGTTTGCAGCAGAAGCTCCTCGTCAAACTGTGTCTCCTCTGATGAGCTCTTGTTATGATAACCATTATTGCGCTAGAGATGCTGATAATTATATTTAGACAGTTTTTAAAGCAATATTGTATAATATTTTCCCCCATTTGACAACAGCATCAGAGCTGATGAATACGCAGTCAGATGAAATGCTGGGCTGCTACTGTCCACAGAATGTTGCCATCAACCGTGTAAGTGAGTTTTATAATGTATACATTATATTATCAGGAAAACACACTCCTTGGGAAAGGACCAATTCTTGGCGCATAATCAGTTCCCAGTGAATTTAAATGACTTTTGGTCCTACACTGATGCTGATAAAATACTTTCAAATGTACAGAATATTAACCAAATGTTTATATTAAACAACTCCTTTCAGGTGAAAATGTGCTCTGTGAAGCATAGCTCCCTAGGGCAAGTTAGTGAATATTAATGCCCAGCTGATCCTAAGAGCTACAAGTACTCTGATGTGGGCAGCCAAAAGGGAGATAACAGGAAGGTTGGTGGATGGGTCCTGCCTGGGGAAGGCTCAATGGCACCAGACACAACATAGTTGAGATGGAAATGGAGTTGAAATGCATGCAACTGGTTGCCAGGAACTAGGAGACAGATAAAGGCCTCACAGGGGACAAGTGTACCAGACATCCATTTCTGTTTAGATATACATGGATACTGGAGATCCAGGATGGGCAGACCTGCACATGGTATCATCAGTAAAGAAATTATAGATACTATCCCATAGTTAAAACCAATCAATTGACACTTCACTTTGAGCCTCCATTTCCTGTAAGTGATAGCTGCTTATCACAGAAAACTTAGGGGCTACCATTAAGAGCAGTAGTGTTTCGGGCATAATGAAGCTCACTGGCCATTTCCAATGATCATGTTTATCTTCAGGCGTCAGGAAATCATATATGCAGCTCTCAAGACACGATCCTATGTGTGTCATAGTAAATACAGCTTGCATCAGCCAGACTGGAGGACCAATGAACTTTCTTTGTCTGTCTGGGGATGAGTTGATGTAGAGAGCTGCGATGTGCCGCGCTCTAAAGATGGCGCTGGTCTCCGCCTTCCACCAGCCCGACGGTGAGCGCTCTCGATGATAATAAGTTCATATTTGGCAAAGACCGCTGATCTGGCTTGCTTCCGCATACGTGGGCCTCTAAGATAGCACTACGTGGCTTTACTTGATTGACTGTTCATTTAGTATTTAGCCTGTGGGTTGGGTCTGCCCGGGCATTCGGCATTTCATTTGGAAGACTGTTTTCAAGGGACCTGAATAAACTGCTGGAGAAGAGCTTTTGTGAGTTGCGTCATCCTTGCTGGTCGAGGGGGACGCGACAAGTTGAAAGTCCAGGCTGGGGAGGAAAGGTTCTGGGGGCTTCACTGGGTTTTGAGTTAACTAGCTTTCCTCTGGACTTCTGTTTCATCATGCAGAAAATGAAAGCTTTTGTAATTTAAGTACAGAGCATAAAGCTCCAGGCCTCTTTGAAGGCCCAGGTAGTATAAGCTCTACTTCATATTATAATATCAGTGCTTTTGAATTTAAACCATGTTCCCTTTGTTGTTGTTGTTTTGGTTGTAGTCTCCTTGAATTTCTAGGAGATACTTTTTAAATTAGTAAGGCTAATCTCTGTGGTTCAGCCAGGTTCAGAAGGAGTGACGGCGGAGGGATGCAGATGTCATTGTTCGTTCCCATTTTACAGATGAAAGGATTTCAGGCCCGGGGCGCCCCTTTAGATTTCATATCAGCCTCATGGCTGTAGGGATGGTACTTCTCTATAATTACACTGAAATGTCAACTCGCTCTAATTTTCAGATGTTACTTTTTTCCTTCAAAATATACAGTGAAACTTCTGTACTAGTATCTAATGTCCATGAGGTCTCACTCTCTTTCAGATTCAGAAACCATAGGTGCAGATGAGTTGGATGCTGGGACCCAGTAGCATAAATGGCGCACCCCGAATCAGCATCTTTTAACCCTTGACACTCAGCCCAGTGTCTGGCAGGTGGTTCTTTGCCTCTGTTTGTTAAGTTGGTATACAGTCTGCTTGGTACTCTGAGGGAGCATAGGATCATGAACACAGGCTGTGTTCTGTTCTCTGATATGACTTTCTGGAATGTTAGTGTTATGCAAATCCCCCGGGATGTTGTTAAAATGAGTTTCCGAGAGACTGGAACTGGAGCAGGTCCTGACGTTCTAGTAGGACCAGAGCTTCTGGCCTCAAGGTCACACTTTAAAACCATCTGGAGCTAGAAGCTCTCATGAAAGAAAGGCAAAGACACCATGAAGACTTGGGATACTTGTCATTGATCAAGAACACATTGCTATGGGGAGGGCAAGGGGGGGGCATGATTTGAGCAGTCAGAGAGGCAGTGGAGGAATGTCTTGTGAATGTCATCTGAAGGAGATGTTTGAGATGAGAAAGGAGAAGTTTGTCAGATAAAGGAAGAAAAGACCGATGGGCTGAATAAAAGGCTAGGTGAGCACTCTGTACCCTGTGTTCAGTGAGGACTGAGGCAGGGGGATGTGGTAAAGGCAAGAGAGTCAGCAGGAGCCTCATGTAGGATGGTTATTAGACTGACTTGTAAAAGACATTGAAACTTGAAAGACTCACTATTTAATGATGAGAATCTAGAAATACC
Organism: Lophiomys imhausi; assembly: GCA_907164525.1. Taxonomy (NCBI): domain Eukaryota; kingdom Metazoa; phylum Chordata; class Mammalia; order Rodentia; family Muridae; genus Lophiomys; species Lophiomys imhausi. Next base: position 1,277,035 of record CAJQZJ010032284.1, read on the forward strand.
CACCTGGGAAGAGAGAGATCTGGATATGTGAGTGGGTGGGGACTATAATGCTGTCCTTTTATTAAGCCATGTGGCCATGAACACTCTCTGCTTCTGGACTAAGCCTTGTTTTCAAAGTTAATGGATATCAAATGGCTTTTGCTAACCTCATGATTGATAAAGCATCATCAACCCCTTGTACTGTGTAGAGATGATGCTGTTTTTTAAAAGCACTTAACATTTCAAGGGTTCTTTTATAGACATCTGTACAAATCTATGAAGCTACAAACTTTATTTGGCTGTTAAAGACAGACTACTACTGCTCATGAGGTTGTATGCCTCCATTCTGTTCTGCATCTCAGTCCAGCTGTTCTGGGATCTTTTCTTTTAGAAACTGGAAAATTGGAGCTATTAATAGAGTCAGGCAGCTAATTTAAATCTGATAATGTGCTGACACTTAGCTGTATACTTCAGCACAGATGCCCGGGTGTATCATGTGTATTTATTTTTGTACAAATATGTACATGCATATGTATAATTACTAGCAGATACAGCCAACACTTAATATTTCTCAGGAAAACCTGGGAGCTAGCCTTTGTTTCATAAATAGGACACTGTTTGACATAAAAAATATAATCATTTAGAAGGTGTCTTCACCTGCATATTCAGGGGTTAGAGTGATTAAAATGTGGGACAATTACAGGTAATAAAGACTCATAAAACTCCACAAAATTTTAGCTGAACACAGTGGTAGAAATCAGTGAGGGTTTGGAGTGAAAGGCTCTATGGTGTGGCTTAGAAGGAAGAATAGAGAAACATTCTAAGGTGTTATGAGTCGAATATGGAATATTCTCCAGCTGATAGCACTGTCTTTGGAGACTGAAGAAATTTTAGATGTAGGGCTGGAAGAAATTGGTCATTAGAGTGGAGTCCTTGAAAATATCTCATTCGTGCCCACACCCTCTCCCTCTCCCTCCTCTCCCCCTCCCCCTCTCCCTGTCCCTCATCCTTCTCCCTCTCTGAGCAACATGAAGTGAACAGCTCTCTTCTACATGTTCTCACCACCATGATTTTCTTGGCTCATAGGGCCAAGCAACCTTGAATTGAACCTTCTGGAACCATGAACCCAAGTAAATCCCTTCTCTTTTAAGTTGATTCTACCACTTATGTTATCATACAAGTGATAAAAGTAACTAATACTCAAGATAATAAGTGTCTTAAGTATTTTGTATATATTTAAGTGCATGGTGATTCCATGCATCAATCTTTCCTATCTAGTCAATTGGAGCTGTTATTATTATTATTATTATTATTATTATTATTATTACCATTTATTATTATTCCTTTTTTCTATTTATTTATTTTTATTTCTTCAAGTTACATCTCAATCATAATCCCCTCCCTACTCCTCCCTCCGGTCCTACCCTCCCCCCTTCTTCCCCCCCCCCCCCCCCCCCCCCAACCGCTTCCTTTTTTTTTAAGTTTAAAGTATATCTTCCCCCCCAACAGCTCCCCCTTTCAGTCCAACAAATGGCTCTTTCTCTTATAACAACAAATACAATACAAACAACAAAAACAATTAGTTTACAATTATGAAAATTATAAGGCTTAGCATATACATTCCCAATGTCCAGTTCATACGTATTTGGCAACTGACTTTAACATTCTACTATGCAACCATCTCCATGAGTTTAAAGTTATCTCCATCCAAATTCATCCTCTCCTTCCCCAATCAGAAGAGGTATCATCTATCTCTAAATTATCCTTTCTCTGTGTGAAGGTCTAGTTCTTTGGATATGTTTTTCATCTCCATTAGAGTATTGACCTCCCAGCAAGGAATTTCTTGGTGGTCTGGAGTCCTGCCTAGTGTCTAGTGATAACCACCATTTCCTCCATCCTTCTGCTACCTCCTTGTGGAAATCGTTAGCTAAGACTGCCGTGAAGCGCAAATCACCAACCTCCAAGATCCCTAAAAGCAGTGCCCCACTGCCTTTGACTGTTGCTTCCACACGCGTTCACTTTGTAACCTTTCATTTTAAAATTCTAGGCTGCTTTTCATAATTTGCACGTGCCTGTGTATTTGTCATACACATGCATGACATGCATGTGTGAGGTTGACTTCACTGACAGCACTGGGCGCAGGGATACAAGGAGGTGCGGGTCATGCCATAGAAATGTCAAGACAAGCTCGTTCTCTCACATCCCTGGAGCCCCTCTTCCCCTGATTATTTATCCAAGCTCTTCTCCACCCCTTTGTCTCTACTCTGCTCCTTCTTGTCTTTCTTCTTACCTCATGGAACAGAAAACAAATGTCCCCCTTTTTTGGTCTCAGTTAGAAGGGTTCAGTGATCATTCTGTTTTTGCTTAAGTCATAACTCATGCCCATGAACTCAGCATCTCATCTTGAACCCAAGATCTTATTGACATGCTTTGCCACATCAATCAGCTTCCTATCGAAAAGGATGCTGGAGAAGATAGTCTTTATTGCTAAGCAAAAATCAAAGAGGGTGCAAAGAATGAAACAAAAAGAATTAATGACTCCTTAAGAATAGATCCTCGGTGAGAATAAAGGCTGAGGAGTCTATCCCCACAAACCATCAAACCTGCTGGCTGTAGGATTAATGCCACTCAGGAAGCAATACTTTGAGAAGATGTGGGAAGGACACTGGGTTGATAAAACAATTTGAACTTAAAACAGTCAAACACTGAAAAGATTTGTTTTTAACCTTGTCATTTAAAAACATTGCCCACCCACCCCCACCAAAGACTTTTGTAAATTGCTCACTCTTCTTTCTAATTCCAGTAAAGAAAATAAGAAAAATGTCTTTGATAGTAAGGACTTCTCTGGAGCAGGTGGAAAGGAAAATATAGTTAGTAACTCCATAAAGATCCATAGGGTGGGAATATCATTGGCCATAAGGTAATACTAACTGGAGAATTCTCTTCTCTGTGCCCAAAGCTGGGAAGGCATCTTGGAAAAGAATTTAGTTCTGTTAGAGTTTATGGGATTTTTTTTTTTTTTTTGCTCCGTGGTAGGATTTAGTTTTGTACCTGACCTAGCTAGCTTGTTCCAGCTTCCTTTTCCAGGTATCTATGTACTGGTGCTTTGAATTCGCTTTGAAACAGTGTGAGGGTATCCTGCTAGTTTCCTCATTAAACGGATCAAACAGGCCTTTGCCAAATGCTCTCTGTACATTTGTAACAGATTCGGGTTTTTAAGTTTTGAAAATTTTACTTTGACACCTGGCGATGGCAACATGTGTCCAAGGCTGCGAGGGAAACTGAAGTCCTGGGGGGCTTTCACAGGGAAGCTGCAGCTCTCTCCATTCCAAGCAAAGTAACAGCCATTTCCTGAGGGCCTTTTGTGAGCCCACCTGATCATAAGAATGAGTATTTAGCATTGACAAGCATTATCCTAAAAGGTTCACGAGTGTTATCAACCACTTAATCACTACATAGTCATAGAAGACAGATATTCACTGTCATCCCTGTTTTACAGATGTGAGAAATAAGACAAAATCTTTAAACAACTCAAACCAAACACTCACCGAGGCTTCTGCCTGTCACCTTAGAGGCAAAGGCATGCCATTCTTCAAGGACTGGAGAGATCCATATTGAGGGTTATGTACTGGATTCTTGGTCTACATTTGAATTTTCTTTTTTTTTTTTTTTTTTGGCCAAATGAAGACAAGCTCAAATTTCACACTCTTGTAATTGCTTTGGGGAAAGGTTGCAACTCAGTTTTCACTTGTCTCCATGCTTGGAATTCATCTTTGCGAGTGATTAACAACCTACATGAGAGTACTGTAAACAAATTAGACCAGGCAGCCAGTAGAGATGGTGATTAGGACCCAAGAGGAGATGTTCATCATTGTGTAGAAATCTGAAACCCTTAACCTGTAGTTCTCTGAAGTTTTTCAAACTTCATAAAAATTACCAACATAAAAGTAAGAGGGAGAAAAAGTATGTGCTTTCTTCCAATTTAAATTCATACCCAAACTGCCATTTGAGCAGGTCCATCAAGAACCATTTGGTGAGAAATCATGTGTACGTAAACTGAGTGCTTTTTATACTGCGAGCAAAGGTCTGAATTGTAAGTAATATTGGCAAGAACAAGCTATAAGTTAAGATGCAAATCCAAACAGAGTGTGCTAGGCTCTGGCTTCAAGCCTGGTAATTGAATTTCCAGTTTATTATCCTTAATGTTTTTTAATGTGAGTTTTTTTCAATACAGGGAGAATGGAAAGCTGCTCCTCCAGTTCTTCCCCTGAAGCACTTCCAGGAACAATCCCTTTCCAGATGCAAGAAAATGGTTTGTAGGTCAGGAGTACATTTTAAGCTTTTTCAAATTCTGAAAAAATCTGTTCCAGGAATGTATGAAGCCATGTGCCCATGGAAGGACACACTTCTGGAGATCAGAGCTTTAGAATCCAACCCTGAGATTGGAGCTTTTATAGAAAAGTCTGGAAAGCTAGCCACTGGGAGCTAAGAGCTATGTACTGGCTGGGAGGTCCAAGAGATACTGCCTGCTGGAACAGAGGTGTGTATGGGATGTGGAGTCCACAGGTCAGAGAAGATCTGACACACTTGGTTTAAACCCATGGTGGCCTATGCCTTTGACTGTATCAGCAAAATAATTCTAGATGCTTCTGTTTACATTACTTTTTCTGTAAACAAATCCTGAAGCAAGGCTGAGGACTATATCATCTTGAAATAGTCTTTTCAATTATTTTTTAAACATTTGTGTGTGTGTGTGTGTGTGTGTGTGTGTGTGTGTGTGTGTGTGCATAAATGTAAATGACAGAGGACAAATGGTGGGACTCAGTTGTCTTCTACCATTTTGGTTTTGAGACTCAATCTCATGTCATCATGCTTGGTGGCAAGTATCTTTTTTTTCCGTTTATTTTATGATGTTTATTGTTACTTTATTTTTTTTAATACTTTATTTTTTTTTCTTCAAGTTACATCTCAGTAACAAACCCCTCCCTATTCCCCCTTCCTATCCCGCCCTTCCACCCTCTTCCCCCCAGAAGTTTCCCCTTTCAGTCCAACAGATGGTTCCTTCTCTTATTACAGTAAGTATTATACAAAACAATAGATATAAATATGTCACATTTATGAGAGTTAAATGGCCCAGTATACCTTCCCAATGTCCAGTTTATACATATTTGGCCCCTGACTTTAACATTCTATCTAACCAACTCCATGAGTTTAAAGGTCTATATGTGACTCAACATTCATACTATCTTGCAACACACTTTTAAGAGTATCTTCTTAGATCTATAACACCCTCTTGATTCCTAAACAGTTCAAAATTTAACTATGAGACTCTAGCTGTCTATTCTTCAACCACCTCAGAGACCTGAGAGGGATAAATATATTTGCTTATATAGGAAGTGCAGGGCCTGCAGCTTCGCAAACTAAGAAAGGACATACCAATGACTGCCTGGACAGTTCCCATTTTCTCTCCATACATTCCAGCATCAGTCTTCAGCCTTTGGGTCCTGTTTCTCTGACAGACATTTGTTGTAGAGCAGGGATTATGGAGGACTTACCTACCCTGTCTTGGCAGAGTTAGGCTGTCGACTTCCTTGCTACCAAGTTTTGTCCTTTTTGGACAGCAATCTGTCTGCAGTTGGTGCAAGGGGTTTTTTCATGCCAAGAGAAAGGCTTGCCACTAATTCAACCATCTTACAGTGGAGGTTCTTCGATGCTTATCTTCTACTTGGAGTAGAATAGGGGGTGCTGTCAGGCGCTGATATGTCTCGATATCAAAAAAAATCTTGATTTAAGATAACATCTTTGAATGCCATATTCTGCAGATCTCTAGGGGTTTTTGAAGATGCCCTATCCATCTCTTGCATTTAGATAAGCAAATGTTGCTTGTCTCTTAGCAACTTGATTACTGGGTAGTTTAGAGTGATAGACTGTCATAGTAGCTAACAAAGTGACATGTTTGCATGACTAGGAGTTTGTTTTAACTATCCAAGACCGTTTGAGATGGTTGGTATCAAGATGTCAGAGCTTCACATTTTATTTTTAAGTATCTCTAGGTATGATACCATTAGGAAGCGTTACCTTTAAATTTGTATCAATATACAAAGATCTATTCAATTGTGGTTAAATATACTCTTAATTATGTATCAATATACAAAGATCAATGCCTATGTAGTCCAATATAATCTTAATATTACATCCATATGCAAGGGTCAATACCATTGTGGCCAACTATAATCTTAATTTTGTATCAATATACAAAGATCAATACCGATGTAATCCAATACAATCTTATTTTTGCACAATAAACAATGGTCAATACCACTTTAGCCAAATAAACTACTAATTTTGTATCAATATACAAAGGTATAAGGGCATATTCAATAATCTGCCCCTTCTTCTTGGACCTTCCTGTGCTATGTCTATATTTCATTTTTCTCAAGCCTATGCTCTCCTACATAGGAGAGGAAGAAGGATACAGAAAAGGAAAAGTAGGAATTCCCTGGGGCTAACCTCCAAAACCCATTAAGACAGGACCATTTATCAGCTTGTAATCTCTTCCCCTACATAACAGAGTTTTCAGTTATCCTTCAAATAACCAAAAAGAAGGGCAGAGAAACACCCTCCCCACCCTCTGGGCATGGGACGTCGCTCTCTTAAAGTGACTTCCTGCTGATTTGGGTCGTAGTAGACCTGTTTGGGGCCCGAACCCAAATGGGAAAAATGGTTAAAAATGTTAGTACACTCTTTTATGTTCAGTCCTTCTGTTCTCAGCTGTTTAGATGACCTAAGGGGTTTGTAGGCAGAAGCTGATCTTGCAGGCTTCACTGAGGTTCCTGCCGGGGCATTGTGTAGAGCTGAGCGGTCCCAGTGACATTGGATTGCTGTGGTAGTTGCAGGCCCCCAATGGAGACAGCTATTGAGGAAGTCTGCCAGGCAGAATCAACTGGGTCACTCGTCCTCCTTGGTGCCTGATTCTGCTCTCTGCTGAGGATTCCGCTGTCCAGCCATCCCCGGGCTCCCCTAATGGATGCTTCGATTCTCCTGGAACGATAAGAACAGAGCCCTGCCCCAATCCCAACCCTAGGACAATTGCCCTCTTTTTTGGGGGGGGTGGGGGTGGGGGGGCTAGGTAGTACTTCTCCTGAAGCAAATTTGGCCTTCTGACAACATACAAAGCGTTATCTTTCAATCCGGGTTAAAGAAGAAATCATTCTGTCACCTTGGAGCTAAACCAGCTCTAGTGTATATATTTTGAGATCCCAAAGGACAATCTGCCTGCATCGAGAAGGCCTTTTGTAAGTAGCCTCCAAACCTAGGTCCCTCCAAATCCCATGTGTGTGTCTCTGAACTCTAATTATTGGGATCAGGGACCTGTGTTTCCCATCTGAAGGGATCAAAGATGTGTTCCACCACTCCCGGATCGAAGTCTTTCTCTATTTAGAGTTGGTGGCAAGTATCTTTACCCCCATGAACCATCTCACCTTATTAATGTCATAAATAAATAAATAAACAAGTAAGATATTAATCCTATCATTTCAGTCTTATTGATGAAGGGTTTAGAGATGTCCATGATTCTATCGTGCTAATAATAATGATTGCAATAGTAATAAACAGTAACCATAGGCATAACAATGAGAGCCGGCCCTGCTGCAAGCTGTATTCAGCTTTCCGTATTATTTGTACTAAAACTGGACTTTCATAATAGCTGAAAAAGATAGGTGATTGTTCCCAATTTTATCTGTGGAAATTGAAGTTCAAAGAATTCAAATAATTTTCCCAGGGTGCCATAGTGAGGTGGAGGCTTGGGCGAGGTGCATCCTGAAATCCTTGTATTCTATGTGGTAGATAGACAAGGGGGCCAAGCCTTACCCATACCATGACTGCTATTGTAGGGTATGGTTTTGTCTTTTTTAAAAAGATTTGTTTAAACAATTGTGTGGGTGTGTGGTACATGTGTACAGAGAAGGAAATGAAGAAGGAAGCAGAAATATCCTGTAAGTCACTGTCCATAAATATACATGACTTGGAAACACATGAGCAGAACAGTATAAGATAAAATCAATAGCTTTTCCAAAGTTTCCTCCCTGCAAAACCTTCTAATGTGTTTTCTAATAGCTTCTATCCACAACTGTCTTATGACATGATAAGGCTCAATTCCTGCAACAATTAAAAAAAAATACACTCATCTTCTCTGTTTCCCATTTGGTAAGACTGATGCTGTTTATCTACTTACTTTCCCCTAATTCTGTTGAGATCAGGCAATTCCCTAGTCTAAATTATTCAGTGTTGTGTGAAACAGTGGCTTTCCAGAAGGTACTGCGCTCTGAGATTCCAGCTTACCAACAGCGTTTGAGTGTGTTTAAAGGAGGAAGACTATAGGCTCCAAGTAGACCTGCAAACTGTCCCCCATCTCAGGCACATCAGTCAGGCACTTGACTTATTCCTGGGCATTGAGAGGGAACCACGTCAGTGTGTTGCAATCATAGCAGAGAAACTAGACCCAGGAACTTATCAGACACACAAGACTGAGAAGAGTGGGAAAGTAAGTAGGCAGGTACTCAAGTAGACCACCTCAATGGTAGGCAACCAAGCCGAGGCAGAGCTCCAGAGACTCCTCCTCTCCTCTGTCCCTGCCGCACACACATGCTGTGGGTCTAATTGGTTGGTGTGAGGCCTGAGGCTCCTTCATCACATAAACTGATGGACATCCTACGCTTTTTGACCCATCTGTATCTGGAGCTGAGCACTCTTGCTTCTTGTTCTTGGACTTTTACCTACCAGCTTCACTTCCTCACCCTGATTCCAGCAGCTCCAAAAGCAGCTCACTCCTGGCACTGGTCAGTTTGTTTTCCTATCAATTCTCTCTCTCTCTCTCTCTCTCTCTCTCTCTCTCTCTCTCTCCCCACTTCTGAAATCTTTTGAACTCTGCTATGACCATTATAATGTATATTCATTCCTGTAAACCACACATATACATATATTTACTATGTGCTTTGTGATATGAGAGAAATATTAGTAATCAAAATTTGGGGCCTGGAGAGAGGACTCAGTGGCTAGGAGCATTTGCTGTTCTTGAAGAGGACTAGGGTTCAGTTCCTAGAACCCAAATGGTGGCTCAGAAACATCTACAACTCTGTTCAGCAGATCCAAGGCCCTCTTTTGAATTCCGAGGGCACCTAACATGCATGTGGTGCACATACATACGTGTAGGGAAAATATTCATCCACATAAAATAAAAATAAATACTTTTTTTTAAAAAGTTGGACTAAAAGCATCTGTGTTGACCTTTGACCAGATCCAAAATCTACCAGTGTATGTTGGATTTTATCACCAATCGCACTCACTGAAGCTGCTGAATCATGTGAATTTCTGTAGCTATTCTCTGAAAAGAGGCTGAATAACCCACCCTCCCAAAACAGACACCAGGTAGCCCTCTTTATTGGATCCATTTGCTTTCATATCCATTCACTTGATTCTTCATTTTCTCAGTGTCCTCAACTAGTAAAGTGTGGCTCCTACACCTGCCTCTAGTCAGAACCAACCAGAATTCAGCTGTCCAGATTTCAAGTACAGAATCCTTTCTTGGAACACATTATACTTTAAAGCTGAAAAGACAAGTAGAAGGTCAGTACCTTCTGTTTTTACCTCCGACAGATGAAGACAACAAATGCAACTGGAGCTTTGTGGTTCAGAGCTCTGGATAAGGGCTTTAATCGAGTTTGGAACCCACTAAAATACCACTTACTTAGTTTGGGTTTGAGCCATGACCTTCTATTGTTCAAAGACATTTTCCTTTGTAATAATCCCATGGAAAGAAAAATGACTTGAAAGTTGCATTTATTAAAGTGCCCAAAGGCATTTGAACCTCAATTTACATTTTTCTTTTTCATAGGAAAAAAAACCAAAGTGTAAATGAATGTCAAACATGTGGCTTACATTTTTTTTCAATGATGCATGTGGGCTTTAAAAACTAATGAAAATACTTTAGAAGGAACATATTCCAAAACATATTAAGTATATGTGATGTAGGACATTTGGAGTAAATCAACAGAGCAATTGGGAGTTTGTGGCATCCTTAAAAGAAAACAAAGGAGAACTGACCTCTCCCGTGTGATTCTGAAGACAGAGTATTGGCCTTCTGAACCCAGGATTCATCCCTGTGTAGACCCACTACTTGAGAAGTGATAGAAAAATCTTTTATGGTACTTCTCACTCATTCCATGGATACTTCTGTAGTGTGACAAGACTTCTTCCGGAGAAACTTAGCACACATGTCTTCTCACCCCTGATAGAGAGCCCCATGATAGACCAAATATGAATACCACTAAAGTCTAATTTGGTGGACCAATGGGTTTCAATGAGGTTACTTCCAGGAATATGGGTGAAGGGTTACTTGCAGAAGCAGTAATGACTCAAAGACAGCCATATCACCAAAGCCCACCACAATATGACTGGCAGCTCACAAAAGCTGGAAACCTGGAGCTCATTGCACTGTCTGCAGGCAGCTCAACAGGTTGGAGAATGTCCTTTCCAAGTGACTCAGTTAGTCTAACCCTCTTCCAGGCTCCTTGGCAGATTTTTGCTTTTTTCAGGCACTGGTCCAGTCTCAGCATTTTCTTTATAGCTTGGCTTGTCTGAAGGTGACTCTTAACAATTTTTATTGCTTATTCTTGGGAGAGAAGGGCCTAGTGAATCTTATCAGTTTCAGGGACTTCCTGAGCTATTTTGAGTTGTTTAATCGTATGGCTTAAGGAGCTTCTTGGAAGAAATTGCTACAGAACTATGTGTTCTGTATTAACAATCAGAGATATGAAGACAAACAAGAAATGGACATTGTCTTAGAAGGTGAATTCTTAGAATGGAAATTCAACATAGAAAGAAACAACAGTGGAATTAAATGAATAGAGGATAACAGTGTCAGAGTAGAACAAAAAAGCTCATTCACTCTCCCTGGGTGGGATATGGGTGACAGACATTATCTCAATGGACAAAATTTGCTCAGAGTCATGGAGAATGAGTAACAAGAAGCTGAAAACACAATTTGTATAGAAAACTGCAGCCTGCCTAATGGCATACGCAAGAGCAGATATGTAGAAGCTTTGTGCTGCAGGAATATCTAGTAATTGCATGTCACTAAAAGATAGAAGGAATGGCTACTGAATTGAGAGCTGCAAACTTGTGCCTGGACTTGCATGCCAGTCAAGTTTATCATAATTTCATGGTGCTTGTTCACCTGAGTATAACAAGATGTCATCTTGGACTTTGCCCTGGTAGTCATGGAAACTGGAGCATAAGGATGCAATGGTAGCCAGGTCCATGGTAATGATAATGGAGAAGATGACACTTTCTAAGGAGTGTCATGGGGCCCTCCCCTAGCTTTTACTCCCTCAAATAGCTACAAGGAATCTTGGTAGCAGAAGGTTAATTTAAAGCTGAATTACATGATGCAGCTTCCACGAGGGTATCATCCAAGAGGACGTGGTAATTTATAGTGAGACAGTGATGATACAGTAGTCACTTACAATCCTGTCGTAACCTATCACTTCTGAGCTATAAGAAAGTCCAATAAACTCATTAAGGTGGACTTTAGTGAAATTATGCTTTGATGTGTTTGGTGTCCATTCAAGGTACATAGACACTTGTTTGTGCCTCTCCAGGGAAATTTGATACAGCAATCATTGTTGAGGGAAAAAATTACAGAGAGAATTTATTCTGTAGATAGTGGTTCTCATAGATTTTAGTTCGTGGTTGCTTGGTCCTGTATGCTTGGCACCAAAAGAACATGAGAGAGGTTCCTCGCTTTAGGATGGACAGGAAGCAAAAAACTCAAAAATAACAGGGAACCTGTCAAAACTTCAAAGGCAGGTTCTTTGTGAATTCTTCTCCCCCCTTGAAAGTAACTGAAGGTAACGTCTCTGAAAGTTTTTTGAATGTTCCAAGACAGTGTCACATGGCTGGAGACCATATAGTCAATACTTACACCTGTGGGGGACCTTATGTATTCAAACCGAAGCAATCTATTCCTGGAAACCAAAGACTTGTAACAGAAATAAACACCTGTGTCTCTCAACCTGACCATCATACCACTGACACAATGAATCCTGGAGAAATGAGGATTTCCCCAGGAATCTCATGCTGGGAGAAGAAAAGGGAACCCTACAGAGGGGTGTCTTATCTCCTGGAAGGAGATCTCGCATAGGTGTAACAGCTTGTCAAACCACCTTACAGGATGAGACTGACTCCCACCTTACAAGTTAAAAATAGAGGGACCACACTTTTTCCTGAATTCTTTAGATGTGCCTATCCTTGGCCTTCTATTTAAATTTTTATTTCACTTCAGGACCCAGAAAATGGACTCGAGGGGTCTGCTAGATCTTTTTGTTCCTCTTCCCGATGTGGCCACATTGAATAAATCTCCTTTTTCTGATTTTCACTTTGAGGATGAGTGCCAGATCTGACTTGAGGCACAAGTTGTGAGCCCTGAGTTTAATAAGCTTGTGTCCGCCTCTTAACACAAAATACATTTAGTCTGTCTTCAAGAGTCTCCAAATTTTAAACAGTTCTAACATCTGCATCCTTGAAACATACAGTCTGTTCTGAGACTCGAGACAAGCTCTCATTGTGAGCACCTGTAAATAAAAAAAAAATCAAATTATATATTCCCAAGATACGGCAGCACAGCTACATTCCAACTCCAAGAAG
>CAJQZJ010032284.1:1291599-1302555 GCA_907164525.1 Lophiomys imhausi
GTGTGTGTGTGTGTGTGTGTGTGTGTGTGTGTGTGTGTGTGTGTGTGAACGTATGCATGTGCATGTGGGCACACACATGCTATAGCATACATGTTGAGGTCAAAGGACAACTTACATGAGTCAGTTCTTCTCCTCTGTTATATCGTGTGTGTTCCAGGGACTGAACTCAGGTCATCAAGCATGGTGACAGGAACATTTACCTACTGAGATAGCTCTCTTGCCTGTTGTTTCTTTCTAATGATGCTAATCTCTTTAATAATCACATCTTCCTTATCTACAACTTTAAATGAGTTTCTATCTGGCACTTCTCAAATCTTTCCTTTTTTGCTTTCAATTCTCACTACAACCATGGCTCAAAGCAACTGACAATAATCACGCCACCTCAATTAGTAACTAAAAAAAAAGGGGGGGGGCAATCTGATCTGAGAAATTCTTCAGTTGAGTTTCCCTCTTTCCAGGTGACTAAGTTTATATCAAATTGGCAATAGAAACTAACTATGGCATATGTAATAACTACAATGCAGTAATATATTGCATATTGTAATGCTAGTAATTTTTAAAACTTTTCTATGCAATATATTGTGATCATGCTCCTTCCCCTTCCCCAACTCCTCCCAGATTCTTCCCAACCCTTCCTACCCACCCAACTCTTCATGTTCTCCCCATTTCCCCACTCTGTTTCTCTCTCCCTCCCCCCCCCCACTCAAGTCTAGACCACTGTAGGCAGTACTATCCCTGGGCAGGTGGAACTGGCTTGTATATAAGAAAATTAGCTGAGCAAGCCAGATGAAGCAAGCCATTCATAATAATAAGCAGCATTCATCCATGGTCTTTGTCTCAGTTCTTGTCTCCAGGCTCCTGCCCTACTTTCCCTTCAAGACAGACTGTAAGTTATAAACTAAATAAATCCCTTCTCCACCCCTTCAAAATAAAACAAAACATGCCACAGCCTGAATGCTATGCTGTGTTGAGATTTCTTCCACCATATTAATTACTTCATTACTTTTTACATTGGTTTTTTTTTAATGAGATAGGATCTCATTCTGTATCCAAGACTGATCTCATTCTGCATCTCATAATTCATTTTGTAGTTCAGGCTGGACATAAATTCATAACAGTCCTCCTGCCTCAAATTCCCAAGTGCTGAGATTATAGGTGTGAGCTAGTCAATTACTTTTAAAGTCAGCCTCATGAAAAATCTTATTACATGAAGAAATTGAGATAAATCTTCTCCCAAAACTAAACATGCATGACTTCTGGTCCAGTTCCTAACACAACACTCATGTACACTTGGCATTTTATAAGCCTGACTTTTTCTGTCAGCATTCTGATCTTCTGGGTTCCTGGCAGATGCTCCCATTGAGCTCTGCAGACAGAATCTTAGATTTTCTCTAATCTTCTTCTCCAGACCCACCCCAAACCATTCCCAAAGGCTAAACATTTAGATTATGATGCAGTCACAGGGACCAACCTGATACAAGCAATCTGTGGAAGTTGGAGCCAACACCTAACTCAAAGAAAAGAATTATTTATTTTCATTCATAGTTGAAGAGACTTCGGTCCAGGCATCTTGATGGAGGTAGCATATAGCATGTGACAGATATTGAAGCAGAGAGCAAAGGAGGGACTGTGCCTTTAATAAACTTCAAAGGCATCCATCCCATTCAACTTACTTCTAACAATCATATGGATCCCCAAACTTTTCAGAACCTCTCAAAGCAGCACCATATATTTGGAACCCAGTGTCCAACACATGAGCCTGACTGGTGACATTTCATACTCAGATTATAAAACGTTGCTACAAAGTTTGAACTTTACTGCAAGGAGCCATAAAGGGTTTTGAGAATGATTTTGTTTTAGAAAAAAATAGTTTTAGACTGCAGTGGGGAAACAGAGTTTTAAAAAGCAATGCTGTAGACAGGGGTATCAATAAATTGCTGTGAAATTCCATGTAAATTGTGAAATGCCACTCTAAAAATTATTATTGGGTAGATGGCAGACGGATTCGATGGGTGAATGTTATGACACGTAAGTGTAATCAAGAGTAACAGAAAAGGAGGCTGGAGAGATGGTGCAGTGGTTAAAAGCTGCTCTCCTAGGAGATCCAAGTTCAATTCCCAGCACCCACATTGTGGCTCAAAATCATCTATAACTCCAGTTCCAGGGGATCCAACACCATCTTCAAGCCTCCATGGGCACTAGACATCTGCAGAGTACACAGGCATACATGAAGGAAAATTCCCATACACACTTTTTTTTTTTTTTTAAGAGTAGCGGAAGAGGCATCATGTCCGCTGAATCTTTGACATGAACTTGAAAGCTGAACTACCTGCACTGACACAAAACAACCAGTTGGATAAGACACATGTCACCTGTTGAAAAGGCACCAATTTAGAGTCGCTACATTTTTTTAAAAAAACATGAATAGAGAGCTGTTGAAACATTAATGACTGATCCACAGTATGTTAAAGAAATTGGATAATCTTTTAAGTTCAAATGTTAAAGACTCCCAGCAGACTCAATAGTATAAAAAAGGAAACTCTCACAAAACTGTATTAGACAATATCATACCCTGGGGAGGATATGAGAAAAAAGGAAGCTTATTCTTACTGCTGGTTGGAATGTACATTGGTACAATCCACAGACATGACTTTTCTGCATACAGGCTAAAGGAATTCTGGTTTTCACACACATATATTTAAGGCCATAATTAAATAATAGTAATTTTTAAAACCAGATATAATTTGAATATGTATCATATTTTGAATATAACAACAAATTGTGGTGCAGTCATGATAGAATACTATTCTGCTATTTGAAAGAATAAATTAGATATAATTTTATTTTAAAAATAGACAAATTTTACAAACCATAATTTTAAGTAAAAAAGAAAAGTTAAGTGTGTAAAAACTTACCAGTGATATTAAAACAGCACTTCATAGTTACAGGAATCCTGGAACAAAAAGAGCAAATGCCAGAAACCTCTAATGTGTAATTTCAATTTATACTACAGAATCACAGTAACAAAAACAAACAGAAGTCAATGGAACAGGAGACCAGATTAACCTGTGCAACAAGAGCCACTTTGTTTTTAGGGAACATGCTAAAAACATACATCGTGGAAGAGAGTATTTAATGAAAGGTGCTGGATATTTACATGTAGAAAAGCAAAACTGGATCCCTGTATCTCATCCTGCACAAAGATCTATTCATAACAAAGCAAACAACTTAATGTAAGGTCTGAAATCTAACTCCACAGGCACTAGAGTGAAGCATTTCCACATAGCTTAGGGAAACATAGGGAAGGACATTCTATAAAGGGCTCTGACAACACATGAGATAACAGCAAGAACTGACAAATAGAATCACAGGGATTCAAAATGCCTCTGAAAAGTAAGCAGCTAAGCAAAGACCCTGTCTGTGCAGTGCGGGGTGGGGGGCATCTTTGCCAACTACACATTGATGGGGATTTAATATCTAGAATATATAAGGAACTCAACGAATTAAATGCCAAAGAATGTGAGTAATACAACCAACTGGGCAAATCAAATGAACAGACGGTTCTCAAAAGATGTATAAATGGCCAATAAATGCAATGAAAAAAGATCAACATTTTGAGACATCATAGAAATACAAATCAGTTTAACTCACTACAGTCATATGACCATAATTAAGAAAAACAGAAACATAATTATATTTTAAGTAAATAAAAGTGAAAAAAATAATAAAAACAGAAAAACAAAAATGAAGTGCTCGTGAGAGCTGGTGAGGGTAAGAGGGAAGGAACCCAACATACTGCTGGTGAGAATGCAAATTAGTCCAGTCACCAGGGCAACCGATAAGGCTGTTCCGTTGAAAGCTGAAAAACAGAACTACTGTGAGATCTATCTATAATACTCCCAGGAATATATTCAAAGGAATCTAAGTCACCCCAGTACAGAGTCACCTGATGGGCCGTGTTTATTGTAGCAATACCAATTGTTAAGGTATGGGATGAAACTAGAGATCCACCCACTGATGACGGGATTTTTTAAATATGTGACATATATTCAATGGCATTTATTAAGCAGCAGAGAAAGAAATCATGTCATCTGAAGGAAAGTGGAACTGGAAATTGCTATATTAAGCAAAATAACCCAGAGTCAGAGAGAAAAATAACATGTACTTTCTCTCATATCTGAACCCTAAGTTATAGGGGTATATATGCTATATGCAAGTGTTCATGTGGGTGTGTGCACGTGTGCATGCAAGCGTGTGCATGTGTGTGCCTGTGGAAGCCAAAGGTCTGTATCCTCTTCAACCACTCTCCACTTTATTTTTTGAGACAGGGTTTCCTAATCCACCTGGAGCTCACTGATTTGGCTAGACTGGCTAGCCATCAGTCTTCAATGATACTCCTGTTTCTGTCTCAACAGCACTGGGTTGGGAGTGCCAGTGCCACACCTGGCTTTTATGTGTATGCTGAGAATCCAACCTAGATCCTCATGCATGTGCAGCAAGTGATTAACCCATTGAGGAATCTCCTCGGCCCCTCCTATGGACAGTTCTTGTATTTTATTTATGCTTTTCAACTTAACAATGTCTTATAGTAAAAAGATCAATGGGAAGGTAGAGAACACTCGTTTTGGTATTGTGTCAATCAACTATAGGATGCACTGTACAGAAGAGTAAATAGCATGATGGATAAAATAGGCCCCGTCCCTAAGCATTCTGTATCTGTTTGGGAAATGTAATGTAGAAGTGCAGGTCCTTGGAGTGGGACAGACTGAGACAGAATTAAGAAAACATGGCTTTAGTCTAAAGGCAGATCTTGACTTTGGTGGGCACCAGCTCTTAGAATCTGCTAGTCCTTCTGGCTAAGAGGCAGATTTGCCAGAGTTTTCTCTGAAAGATTGTAAGCCTGCACTAAGGGGAAGGAATGGTGACACAGGAAATGGTTTCATTGCTGATTCTGCTGTGGCATGTACACTCCTAGTGGGTCCTCTAGTATAATATTGGGACATCTCCCTTAACACCTCTCATGTGTGACCCTTTCTGCTAGTGGCTCCATGGAACAGGATGGCAGATTGTTCATAGTTACTGCTTGACCTTATCCTACCCTGTCTCAGAAGCATATCCACTTTGTGGGCACAAATGCATGTGTTCCAGTGGCTCAGAGAGAATCCAGGACAAGGACCAAACAACATGAAGAAATCCACAGGATTCCTGGGCCAGAAACTGATATCTGAGTTCTTGTACACTCAGATTGTTTGTTAGGCTCTTTATGAAAACATGCCTTTCTCCCTCTTTTAGACATTTCTGGATTTTCCACAACCCATTGTAGGACTTACAGGGTGATATAAATGTGACCACAGCACTCCATGACATTCTCCCATGTCATACCAGTCTGTATAATTGCTGAATAAACACATTCATTCAGCCCTAGCTGAGCTACCCATGCCTTTCATTTGCCTTTAAAACATTAAAAATCATTCCTGAAAGAAACCCCATTGTTTGAAGTCATGTCCTCATAGTATAGAAAGGTTTTGAAGTCTTGGGCAGACTGCTTTTTTCCTTGAGCGGGCTTTCTTTCCAGGTGTCCCATACTGGTTGCTTTTCTTCAAAATATGAAAGTACTTGATATAATATTACAAGAACCAGAGCTTCAGGTTCCACTATAGCCCATCCTTAATGATCACCGTCTTAATAGGCCTCGACTCCAATAACTAAACACAGTCCTGCAAGCACCAACTACAGTTAGCTATAGGCCACATCGTAATCCATGCCACAGATTCAAAGAATCTCAGATGGAGAAGAAGAAGATATTAGTAGCTATCTTTGTTCAACTAATATTTTTCTAGACTTGCCCCCGACACACCTACATTTTCCTAAATCTGTCCTTAGATTCCCTCTATCCCACGCCAACAATCCACACTTCTGTATTATATTGCCTCAATAGATAATGGAAATCTTAGAGATTTCATTCATCTGACTAGTTACTCTTGAGTGTAACACATCCTAGAGTTGATTGACACAATATTAGAATAAGGAGGGAGTTCTCATCACTAGAAATTCCAAAGATCCTAGAATAAAAGGAAGCTTCTAGGTTGAATGGCTATGACATGGTTAAGCTCTAATGGAAAGTGGACATTTCATGGTTGAAAGGTCAAGTGTGAAAAACATTGACAAACAGGACAATATTGATGACCTATTGGCCACCAACAGATTCTAGGAGAGTGGGGAAGCCTAGTTCCCACCTGCATACCCATTACTGATCCCACTAGCCTCTGACGGTTAGTTCCAAACTCAGGGTCACACTAATGGCCCTAATTAAACTCTGTAGGACATTAACAAAATTCAAATGAATAAACAGGGAGAAATATTTATAAGGAGAAGTGGGGACAAGTAAAGGTTGGAGAGAAATAGAAGGGGGTGGGGGAGTTTTTGTTTCTTAAAAAAAAGTTCAGTTATAAGAATGTTTTTGTTTTGATCCCAAGTCTGGGACTGCTTCAGTTTGTCCACAGGTGTTAACTACAATTGTGCCTCATGTGCTAGCAGGGGTACAGTTTAGCTACCTGCAGAAAGTTGTATTCTGGGGACTGTGAAGAGGGGATACATACCAGGATCCAGAGAGGGTAAGGGGGTACTCTGAAGGAGGAAGAGGTTGCTGCTTTCCCTGCTCCTAGTGTTCCCCTGAACTGCTGCTGGTCCTTCCTGCTGCTGTGTTTGCTGGTTTGCTGTGTTGGCTGTTGCTGCTTTGTTGGACTGCTGGATATCCTGACTACTGGATTTTGTACTGCCCTGAAAAAAAAAAAAAACTATGATGACCCTAATCAGCAGGAAATTGCTCAAGAGACCTATGTACCTTTTCCCTTTCTTTCTCTCCTTCCTAGTGGTGGGGAGTTAGAAGGAATAAGGGATGGAAGGGAGGCAGAGGCTTAAGTACTGTAAAATATTATAATGTAATAAAACAAAAAATAATAAAGCCACATACAACAAGAATACATAGTGGATATTGTATGAAAATTGTAAAAGGATAAAATTTACTAAAATGAAGGGGACAATAGAAATGTGATTCTTATAGATCTAGAACATTGGATTTGGGGCCCCACAGAATTATTTAATGTGTATTCGTTCAACAATTCATAAAGCTAGTTGAACCTAAAGTGTACTTAGCACCCAACTATTACTACAATTAGTTTGGGTTTTCCCATATGCCAATAACAAACACTAGCTGGAGTTTCTTGGATAGGTATTGATGATGGGAGATGCTTTATATTCTAGAACTGGATTCAGGACTCCACAGTATGGTAGTATCACATAGTGCCACAAGTACTGTCTTCCTTTTCTTCTATCCAGCTCTATCCTCTCCCACTGTAAGTTGCACATCACCACTGCTGTATATTATTCTGCAAGAAACAGGACACATAATGTTCTTTCCCAACCTCCTCCTTTTATCACTATTCATTGTTCTCAAGGCGTATCTCTGAGAGAGTTTAATTGATTAATTCACAGAAATTATTCTAGAGTTCCCTGTGTCTTCAAAATACAGACTCATAATAGACTAAGGGGAGAGACTGCAATACCAGTCTGTATAACTGCTGAATAAACACATTCACTCAGCCCTAGCTGAGCTACCCATGCCTTTCATTTGCCTTTAAGACATTAAAAATCATTTACATCTTCTAAAAACAAATTAGGCAATAAAAAAAGAAACACCTTCATAACTATGCATACCCCTCTTAAAAATGTGGTCTGGTTTATTATTTAGAGTGTTGTAAACCAAAATTAATTACAAATACTAATACTGAAGACATGCATAATTAGTTTCTAATCTTTGCTACTTTAACACAGTAAAGGTGAAAAAGGACTTGAGAAATGTCACCTGACAGTATTGACAGACTGTTTACAGGTAAACGATTGTGGTACATATAGCTTTGGTCTGACAGAACTCTCAAATGGTGCCTGACAATACTTAACACCCCAATATCAACAGAGACTGACATGGCTTCACAAAATACTTCATCTTTCAAGAAGATGTGATTTTAAAGAAACACCATTTCACTGCAGGTAAAATATTGGTTTTCTATACCCGAATGCATTCAACCTTTAGAAATCATTGGCTATAATAATGTAACTTAGAAAGCTGTGCTTATTTACTGGAATGAGTAAAAAAAAAGGGTAAGAAAGTATCCTTCAAGTATAATGATGGCCAAGGACTAGGTTTCCCCTCTCTAATCTGTGCCTATAATTTTACGTGAATACTTACTCTTTGAAGTTCTTTGTGGTGAAGGTTTGGATTCCTTTTAACACAGTTATGTTGAATTAATATGAAAAAAATCATGGGAGTGCTTCTGAAAAACAGTCTTATAAAAGCAGCCTATAAAACCATCTAAATGACTTGCACCTAGGAGAGAAAGTGATCTTCCTGGGAGAGCAGGTGATCTCGGAACAGGTGTCCCTCAGGAGGAGGTCATAAAAATGGCCAAATAGGAATGCATCCTGATGCATAATTAAGGAGAGTATATAAAAAGGAAGGGCTGAAAAACTTGACAGGGGCCTTTTGCTTGGCCTTGCTGCTCATCATTGCTTCACTTCGAAAGACTCCAGACAGTACCCTACCAAAGTGTGTGGCTGCCAAACCACAAGACCCATCAGGGACCATGTTGAGGAGGTGACAACTGCCAGCATTGAGGCCACACAGATGGAAAAAGCCCCACCCCAAGCAGAGGGGTGCCAATGGCCTGCACCTAGCCCAACAGATGATGAAGAGACCTTGGCCTTAAGTGACAGCACCTGTGCACGTGGTTCATTTGTGGTGATGGTGGGTGCCCAGTGAGAGCAAGGTCTGGACTTGCCGGCCTAGTGCCTTGGGGTCGGTCGAGGTTGGGTGGAGCCCAGGTGAAAAGCATCAGCTGGAGTCCTTCCAAAAGACTGAGGCCCACCAATACTGGCCCAGAGACCTGCCAAGTAGCCACAAGAAAAGGCTGAGGCCATCTGAGAAGAGCAAAGCCTGCCCAGTGGAGATTCAGTGGGGCTGGAAAGGCCGTGCCAAGGATGAGGTTGAGAAAAGGGTGCAGCGAGCAACACCTATCCTGAGTAAGCCCCGGCAGGCAGAAGAGGCCTTAGTAAAACCAGTTGGGCAGAAACCTCAGTACTAAGGCCAAGACCTGCCAAGAGGAGGTTCAGAATACCAGGACAGACTTAAGAGGCCGAGGCACCACTACAGCAACGATGTTCCTGCAGACAGTTTGCAATTGTTCCTGGGTTCCCATTGGCCAAATGGTATTGATGACTGACAAGTTGCCCCAAGGAACCACGCCTGAGACTATCTACATCTTGGTATATCCTTTATAAGTGCCTCGGGTGGGTGAGTTGATAGATGTTTAAAGATATTAATAAATAGTTTATAAGTTACACGTACAGTTCTTTGAAGGATTTTGTGGATTTCTTTCTTTAAAGCATCAGTCAGTAGTATGTAGGAAGAACTAAAAACTAAGTTAGCAGAAAAAGAGAACGTAACTAGGTCATCTAGGACATAGGACATCTAGGACCAAATTTGATCCTGGAATGGACAAGGAACGAAAGATCTGGAAAAGAATGAAGACCCTGTCAGAGAAAGTGACAGCTTTATTCTGGGATGGCAGGGGCTGGAGGTTTTGAGTCACCTAAACAAACTCTGGTTTGGCTGTTTTATGAGATTGCTACTTCCCTTGCCCCATTGGTTCTGCTTAGATATCTATCTCCGTGCCTTCCTGCTGTTTCTTCTCACAATATCTTCTCAGAGTGTTTCAGGGAGATGGCCTAAACTGTCCTTGTCTACCCATGTCCCTTTATCCCTCCTGCAGGAAGAACTGACAATGACATCAGTGACCAGAGAAGTAAGATGTTCGAATGCATACATTCAAATGTATGTTTGAATAATTCTGTTCCTTTTGAACTGCTATGACTGAGTGCCCAATGGAAGCAACTCAGGGAATCAAAGATTTTGACCAATGAGTTTTCAGTCTTTCATGATGGGAAGGCATGGCAGAGCAGCCCAGTCTATGGCAGCAGGAAAACATGATGAAGGCTTTTCACATCACAGATGACAAGGAAACATTGAGAGTGATGAAAATCATAAATGGAATGGTCTTCAAAGGCCCATCCTCAGGGAACGACTTCACCAGCTGGTCCCCACTCCTAAAGAGTCCATACTCTCCTGATATAACATCACTAGCTGGACAACATACATTCAGAACATGAGCTGGTAGGGGAGGTTGTAGATTTGAAGCACAACAAGGATGGAAAATGCCTTAAATCAAAACAAGGAGGGCCGACTTATAATGAGAACAGAGTCAAATGGACGAAGTGTTTGTCTTCCATCACTGAAGGTCCTGACGTGTCAGCCATGTCCTATAAATCATTAATCTACTAAAAGCTGAACTAAAATGCTTTGTAAGTTCTCCCTCAAACGTTGAAATTCCATACACACTGGAGGCAAATTGAACAAAGTAAATGTTAGAGATGTCAGGGGCTCTTGAGAAGAAATGTGGAATAATAACAAAGGCAAATTCTCCTTCCTTTGTGTCCTCCCTCTAAAGTGAAATTGCCTTTGCATCTGAATAGAAAAGGAATGGAACTCGTTTAAACCCTGCAATCCCTAACATGTTCCATTGGTTGTCATCCTGACCTGTGAGATCTGTAGCTCTTGGGAGGCAGAGACACCTTCAGACTTTGAACAGCTTACAGAGACATTGAAACTCCTTTCGGCACTTCTCTTGTCTGCAAGGAAGAGTTGAAATACACAACTGTTTACACCAACTGGGGACCCCAGTGTAGCAGGGAGTGGTTACATAACAGGACACTGAAAACTAAGGTCTAAATTTCTAATTCTCAAGTCTTTGCTTCAAAGGGCTATTTTAGTGTTTTTGAATATGCATGCTCATTGCACACACACACACACACACACACACACACACACACACACACACACAC
>CAJQZJ010032284.1:1316773-1332725 GCA_907164525.1 Lophiomys imhausi
GGCCAGCCCTTTTTTCAGCAGGACTCTTGGAGCTCTCTAGCATCAGGAGCCTCTTCTTCTTTCTGGGCTCCATGCACTGTCCTTAAATAGGAGGAACTCTGTTTCAGCTTAATTTGGGCTCCACCCACTTAGCAGCTGAAAACAATGTCAGGCCAGATACTTTGTTTCTTCAAGTCTATTGAGTCTTTCCTGTTTTTCCTGACTTCAACCTTGTTTTTCAGTCTATTAAGTTTTTCCTGTTTTTGCTGACTTCATGCTGATAATGCTCTTCATGCCCCAAATTAAGAGACAGTATCAGAAACTCCTATATATTTTCTAAATCTAATTTATCTAACCCCTACACCTCTCTTTAGTAGACCATTGTCTAGCCCTCAGTAGCCAAGAGGGACAAAATATTGGTTTAAAAGTTAGACATGACTCAGAGATGGTGTACCAGCCATAGAAGTTATAATTCACAAAGAATGAAAACATATCGTGTATTATCAATTCCACTCTAAATATGGCATGTAAAACCATTTTTTTTGGTAAATAAATAAGGAACAATATTATAAAATCAAAAACTGAGAAGCAGGATGTTTAGCTCCAGGCAACAGAATACCACTTTAGTTAGCTCAAGTAGAAAATGTCATCAGTGGACAGATGAATCAAAGGGAGACTAGGAAATTTCCCACAAGCATTGAACAGGAAGCTAGAAAGACTGGATATACAGGATCGTGACTTTCAACACACCAGGGACACTTTGGTTCATATGTTTCTATACTTATGCCAAAGCTACTTGAAGGCTCTCCTTTATGGAAAATGAGTACCGTGAAAGTTCGCAGAGCATAGACAGATACATAGAAACACTTACAAAAACAGAAGTCTGATATGTACTACTAAAAACTGAAAGAAGTCACTAGCCCTTGCCCTGCATGCAAATCCAATCATGAAGAGTTTTTGACTGTCCATGAAACTGCCTGCCTCACTTTCCTAATATTCACACTAATGACTTGAGTCATCTGAATCCATTACTCCCGAGCTCTCAGAGAATGGGAATCTGAAAATCTTCTTCTTTGCTTCCATTGTTAAAGGGAAGCTGTTGTCTTAGTCTGTTTTGTGCTGTTTTAACAGAATGCCTGAGACTGACTAGTTTGTAAGTAAGGAAGGTATACTAGATGTACCATTTTGGAGGCTTGGAAATACAAACATGCCACGAGGATCTGTGTTGCATCATCCCATGGAAGAAGGTGGAAGGGCTAGTGAGTGGGAGGGAGCAGAAGGGGACCGATGTTTTTACAGTAAGTACATTTATATGATAATAAACTCGCCCCAGAGATAAGAACATTAATCCATTATAAAGCACATTAGACCTTGTAAATCCCCACCCTGTGATACTATTACATTGAAAAGTGAGTTTCTGACACATTAAATTTGGGGGATATCGTCAATCCTAGCAGATGCATCCTGCATGTTGTTAAGTGCCACACCTTGCCAATAAACAGATTATTTATTATTAGTGTAAGTAAGACAAGATGAAGATAAATGTCTCATGCTGATAGACACAAGGCAAAACTAACTATAGAATAAGAGGAGTCAATTAAAAGAGCTGCATGGCAGGAGTGGAACAATCCAGAGGTCACTTGACCATTCACATATACATCCATTTTCCTGCTAGTTCATTTAGTCATCTTCTTACGCTGATTTTATCTGGTTTCACTTGATGTGAAAATTCACTTTAATTCACAATTTTGTTTCTTGGTACATACTTTTTTTTTTAAACTAAGAAACTGAAAAATACGAATCTAATTTGAAAACCACTATGTATTATATGGGTACCAATTGGATAATTACATTTGCATAAATCTATTAATGTGTACAGTTGAAATTTAGAGATGGAGTACATGGTAGGTGGTGGAAAACGGGACTTGAGTCATGAACAAAAAAAAATCTTACAAACATCTGAAATTTTGTATTGGTTTATTAAGATTTTGACCTGAAACAAATAGAGAAAAAAATAATAGCATTTAATTCTGGTTGTGAAAACAGAGGTATTGAATTAGATTTTTTTTCTAGTTTCTTAATCTTTTAATTTCTAAAAAATAAGTGTACTAATTTACAACATAACAAAATTGGGAGAAAAGCCACTAAAATTTGTGGTAAAAGTCTGAGTATTTAAATAATGAGCCCATAAAATGGAGAGGAGGGAGGATTATTTCCAGTTCTAAGAAATATAATGGAATAAAACAAAAAGTTCATTAAATCCATTTTATTGGGTCTAATAGCAAAACCATACATATTAAGAAAAGAAAAAAGATCATGCAGCACAGGAGAGAGGACAGGGACAGACAATAATTAGTAAAGTTTGCTATGACTACAACTCTTTATTCTATTAAACTCAGAGGTCAAAATCTTAAAGGAAAGTTGTCCAAGTAGAGAACCATACCCTACACTAGTCCATGAAGGACTTCCTAACTAAATCAGAGCATCGAGAGGCACAGGACAAGAGAGGCCAAATTTCCTTAGCAGGCAGTCCTAGAAATCGTGAATAGCTTAAAACTAAAAGGTGCCTCAAAAGAACAAGTACTATAAGGAATGGGGAAACAAAGCCCCAAAGAAAATGGTGACCAGAATGATGTAACCCGCACCTGTCTGACAGAAGTGGAAGCTGCCTCTTCTGACTCTATGACCCTTTAAGAGCTTGTGTGTCTAGCCCCATCCCTGTCTGCTTTCTAAGCCAGCTTTCCAAAATGTAACACATACTTGGTGTGAATCTTCTGGGAGCCAAACAATTCTTATTCCTCTGTCTTTACAGAGAGGTTCCTATGCTTTGTAAAGATTAACAGAGCCTTTGCCATGCTTTAGTTCTGAGTCGGTGTTTCATTCCTGAAGCAAGCTGGGTATCTTTCTCTGTGCTCTCATTAATACCCAGTGCCTCCCTTGGTCACAACACTTTTTATTTGCTTTGCTTTCTCTCCTGCTGGACTGGGACTACATAGAAAAGACATAACATAGGATTATGGACCTGCTGAATCAAGGATCTTTCACCAATATATTATAATGAATTGTCAAAATCCTGAAAAAATAAGAAAAGACAGAAGCATGTCAAGGATACCTCGGAGCTCTCAGCTCTGATATCCTGTTTTTATAAATCCCATCTCTTTCTAGTTCTGGCTCAATTCTTACTTCCCCTAGGGAGGTTTTCCTCATCACCTCAGTTTGAAACACTTGACTAAAAACAAGATGGTGGTCACTTCCATTTCATGTGAGTGTCCATCTCTACCTAGACTGTGGATTCTGTGAGAGCAGAATTGTTTATATTTACTTGTGTAACAAGCCTTTTACACAAAAGTAAACAACAAAAGTGGACAATAAACATTTACTGAAGATCATGTTAGTCAGGGTTCTCCAAGAAACAGAATTTATAGAATAAATACAGAGAAACGTGTGTGTGTGCGCGCACACACACACACACACACACACACACACACACAACACACACACACACACACACACACACACTCACACTCACACCCAAGGAGATTTATTAGATTGGCTTATGTGATGTGATCCACGTAGTCCAACATGGCTGTCTTATACTGGAAAGCCTAAGAATTTAGAAGTTACTCAATCCATGGGGCTGGAGGGCTCAGCAATTCCAATCTGGTTTGCAAGTCCTGGAGGATTCCTGGAGAGCTGCTGCTAGTCTTTCAGCCTACATTAGAAGCCTGAAGGACTTGGTTCTAAAATCAATTCAGGGATTCTACAGCAGCAGGGTAGATGAACTTGCCAGTGAGAGGTAAGGCAAGCAGGCAAAAGCAAAGTTTCCTTCTTCCATGTCCTTTCATCTGGGCTGTTGCCAGAAGGTGCCTCCCATATTAAGGGTGAATTTTCCCACTTCAAATAATCTAATCAAGAAAACTGCTAACAAAAATGCTCAAAAGCTTGTATTTTACTTGATTCCAGATCCAGTCTAGAACCCAGTTGACAACCAAGATTAGCCTTGCAAGGATAATCAGATTATAAAAATAACAGTTCATAGAAGCCCTGTATTGCTAGTACCAGGTTAAAAGACAATGGAGGGTTAAAGGGGTGTGTGTGT
Organism: Lophiomys imhausi; assembly: GCA_907164525.1. NCBI lineage: Eukaryota > Metazoa > Chordata > Mammalia > Rodentia > Muridae > Lophiomys > Lophiomys imhausi. The sequence continues at coordinate 1,320,852 of CAJQZJ010032284.1, forward strand.
GTGTGTGTGTGTGTGTGTGTGTGTGTGTGTGTGTGTGTAGAAATGAAGTGAATTCATCAAAGAGGGGTAAGTCCTGTAGAAGCCTAGAGCAACACAAGCCTAGCAGACAATGAAATCAACTGGCAGGAGGCCCACTTCGAGAAACTGAATAAGTCAGTTGGAGGTAGAGGTGAGGGGGATGGGGGAGTGGAATCAAATCAAGAAATGATGTCATGTATTTTATATGTTACAACGCACACAGGCAAGAGAATGTGTCTCCCAGCCACTCCTCTTCCTTCTGGCTCCTGCTGATGCCCAAAGGACCTTAACCTACATGTACACATTGTGTTGCCTCTTCGAGTAAGAATGAAGAAGTTACAACCTGGTTTAAAAAAAAAAAAAAACAACTCTTCTTCCTGATACCTTGGGCAAGTTGCACTGCCCTCAGGGCCACTGGAGCTACCCGATTCACACTTTTCCAATGTCCCGCAAGAATGGGAGCAAAACCTTGATGGTATAGATGATTCAACGAAAAAAAAAGTATGGAAATCTGGGGCAGTTAAATCTTTACTGCGGAACGTTGAATAACCCCTAGGATGAAAAGAACCCTGCCAAAAAGTGTGTATAATCTGTGCTTTCCCACATTTAACTGATGCCACATTTTGTACTGGATTATCGTGTATATTGAATATTACACTAAGCAAATTTTGAGGAATGCTGCATTAATTGAAAACAAAACCCTCCAACTAAAGTATCACAAGCTTACAGGGCTTTACAAAGTTGACAAGAATATGATAGGACTGGAAGAGGCTTTCATGTACTGTGAAAGCTTTTTTTTTTTTTTTTTCCTTTCCGCAGTTGTATTGCATGATGCACCAGCTGGAAGACACCGCAGTGAACAAGGAAAAGCTATCCCCTGCAGAATCATTTCATCTGATAACTTCTCTGCTGATTTCTGGCTCCAGTATTCCTCCCTCTGAGAGGATCCGCACACTCTGGTCTAATTGAGATTTTGATTGCTAGCCAAGTTAGGATGCTGGGACTCTGCTAGAATCAGCACTGGATCAGTTCCTGGAACCAACTCAGCCATCCACAAGCCATTATAATCAGTGACTCAGTGGCAGGATGAACAGTGGAATGACTGTCCTCGTACATCATGATAGGATTTTCTAAAACAGAAATCTTGTTTAATGGGATAAATCTAGACTTTCCCATTATAATCTTATAGGTGTTTCGTATACAGACAGTGAAGATTAAGAAACCGTATTGAGGAGAAACAAAAGCATACTACTTAGCTATCAGAAACAACGAAATCGTGCAATTTGCAGCCAAATGGATGGAGCCAGAGAAGCTCATCCTGAGTGAGCTAACCCAGACCCAGAAGGATGCACATGGCATCTATTCACTTATAATCGGATTTTAGTCATGTGGTACAGGATAACTATACTACAATGAATGCACCAAAGGGAACATGAACATAGACATTTTCCCTGTCAGTGAGACACCTTGCCCTAGTGGTGCTGCCTTATATGCCCCCAGTGTATGAGGAGGCTCTTGGCCCTCATATGACTGCTGAACTGGGGTCAGGGACTGTTAGGTAGGGACACTCCACTCCAGAAGAGTGGGATGCAAGGGATAGGGGATAGAGGGTGGGAGGGCGGGACTGGGAGGGGTGGAAAGAGGACACTATGATGGAGATGTAACCTGAAGTAACAAATAAAAATAGAATAAAATATTTTCAAGGAAAATTTAATGTTTTATTCAGAAAGTCTAATTTTTATTTTCTTTAGTATTCTGTTAATTGAAATGTAACAACAGTACATTTTATGTCCTACAGTGTGATATTTCACTATGTAAACTTTTCAAGTTAAAATCTATTGCTGATCTTTTCAGTTCTTTTAAAATCATACAATAAATTGATATTTTTCTGTTAAAAAAGAGAAAGTTTTCAACTTTCTCTATCATGTGAAACTGAAAACTGAACTGCAACTCGTCCATCAAACTTGGTGCTCAGATCTTCAGCCAAATCCTTCAGAAAGAGTAACAGCCCTCCGAATTCTAAGGCTAACCCCAATCTTAACCCAAATGCCCTCAACCTCTGCCCAAGGAATATTAGGGGCAGTGGGGTATATGCTCAGAGGCACCATGATAGTGGGTGCTGGAAGTACAAGTCAATGCCCCATAAAATGCAACAACCTAAAGGGTAGAGATTCAGTTGAAAACTTAGCAGCAAAGTTCAAGTTACTACTTCCTATTATGTATCATAACCTGAAAAAAAGCACATCTTCCAAAGTCTTTGAGCTTTGGGCTATATCTCAGTTTGTGGATTTGTACAGGGTCTGTGTTTCCTATGGACAACCATATTTGCTCCAGTTGAGGTTTCATCCCTTTCATGGTGCTATTTTGAATTATTTTAAGCAATATTTGCTATGGAAATTTCCAGATAAAGCTCAGAATGGTAGTCTTATCTGGTTAAGGAAGAATATACAAACACCATAGAGTGTTTGGCTGCAAATCTTGCATAATGGCAAAACAAACACAGTTCTGAAGGAGCAAAGATAAAGAAAAATGGAAAACAAACTTCAAAATGTGTGACAGGGAATAAATTTTCCGCAAGAAATATGCCTTCTTCTAAACTTCATATTTATAACTTGGGAAACACACTTTATTTCAAACAGAAGCAATATAGAAAATATGTTTTACAAGGAAACACATAAACTTATACATAGCATCTTTTAAACTTTATGGGAGCAGTTCCAGAAGCCTGGTGGAAGACACTCTCTGGCAAAATGAAGGCCTGGGGAGGTATTAATTGGTCCCTCTGAGTCTTCCTTCTGGTAGAAAGAAAGACATAAGAAACCAAGAAGGGTCTTCAGTAGGCTTGTTATATGATTTCTGATCCTGGGATTTAGTGGCCAGAATCACTCTTACATCTTTATAAAAGGTTTAGTAACTTTTTCCTATTATCAAGCAACAATATTGATGTCTACATGTCTCATCCTCTTACAAAGAGCTCTCTCCGTGCATCTGTTTCCTGTGTACATCCGTGTCTTCCTCTCGGGTACCCAGACTGATACTGAGGTCTGTTGACAGGAAAAAGGCATGCCTATTCAGAAGGAGAGTTGCACACGCCTCTCTTCACATCGTTCTCTCTCCATTGTGCACTTTCCTTCTTCTACTCTCCTTATGGATCTCATTTCTCTCTATTCATTTTTAATGCTGTATTCACTATGTTTTGCCTCTTTATGAAACCTTCTACGCCTCTAGCACTTCTCTCTGTCCACCTTTTAGCACTTACAAGGCATACTTTGTCACATAGGACCAAGTTATATAAAGATTTTATTTACCCTAAGTTTTTAAAGTACTTTGAAGGCACTTTATTTCATAGGTTCCCAATTACCCATAACTTCCAATATAATACTGGTGTCGGGGCAGCTCCCCATTAAGTTGAGTTTCTGATACTAGAGTGGCCAGCAACCTTGTCCTACTTAGAGATGAAAGGGGTGCTGGCCATGCATGTTTACACTGTGATTTTTCACACCAGTACTTCTTTACCTGGTGAACATTGGGCCTAATGTGTTTTTGTCTGACTGGTGGCCAGGGGTTCCCTTATGTGTGGAGGACACATTTATATTGACAGGAACCCTTGTGCCCTATCCTTGTTAAGGTTACTATTGCTACAATGAAACATCATGACCAAAAAACAAATTGGAGAGGAAATGGTTTATTTGACTTCTGCTTCCATTTTGAACTCCATCATTGAAGGAAGTCAAAACAGGGCAGGAACCTGGAGGCAGAAGCTGATGCACACTGTGGTGGAGGGGAAGTACTTCCTGGCTTGTTCATGATGGCTTGCTCAGTCTGCTTTCTTACAGAATCCAGGAACACCAGCTTAGAGATGGAACCACCCACAATGGGCTGGGCCCTTCCTCATCCATCACTAATGAAGAACACTCCTTACAGCTGGAATCTAGAGAGGCATCTTCTCACTTAAGGCTCCATCCTTCCAGATGACAGTAGCTTGTGTCTAAATGACATAAAACCAGCCAGGGTGTGCCACTATCTGATCCTTATTCAGTCTCTGCCTCCCTGACCATCTCTTTTGATTCTGGGAGGACAACTTGTACTGTCTGTGTTGACTCAAGGACACACCAGACCACGGAGACTCTAGTTCTTCAGATGTAGATTGCAAGTTCAGTATGCCAACATAATAGAACTTCAAAGAATTCCCTTCAGATCCTCAACAAGGTGGGCATCATCGTGAATCAGCTCTTTACTCTCAGTTCATGTGGAGCAGGAATGCAGCAAGGGACAGCTAGTGGTATAGAGATGAGAAAAGGATGTGGATCACTTGAAGTCCATGGGAAATGCCAAAATGGTTCCTTACAGGAAGCAGTGGATGCCAGCGGTATAATTCAGTGGTGGGATAATTGCCTAGCTTATGCTAGGCTCGGAGATTGACCCTCTAGAACTACAAAAGTATTTCTAAAACTAAAAACTCAGAGAAATCATCAGTCAAGTTGGGACCCCAGTCTGCTCACTGGGGAGATGTCTTCAAGTGTAACTTTGGCTACCTAATAGAGCTGCTTGGGTGTGTCCTTCTTGTGTCCAGGCACCCATTTTTATGCTGCTGTTCAATCACTACTTGGAACAAGTAAGCAAATAAATGAATGAGTTTGCTCATAAAGCCTTCCAAACATATATCAACCTGCAGTGTCCATTTGATTATATTCTTATATACCCTAAATCCTCTGACTTCCTACTGCCAAGTAGAGAAACCTAGAAATCTGGCAGGGTAGCAATTTTGAAATCATAACCATTTATTGTTTTGCTCTTGTTTTTAATCTCCCCATCATTACCTGTCCCCATGGAATGAATTGAGTTCTTCTATGTTTTAATGCCTGAGGAATGAGAGGGGATATTGGGAAGAAAACAGGGATTGGAAAGCAGTAGTCCTTTTTTGTTGTTGTTGTTTTTTTAAGAGAAATAATTTTTAAATATTCCAAAAAGATACCAGATAGCTTTGAGAATATGAGGGAAAACAGTGTGGAGAAGAGACAGGTCTGTTTATAATGGCCACCAACTAAAGAGTTCTCAGGGTTGAAGACAGAAGGAAAATAGGTGAGAAGAGAGGGGTGAGTAGTGTGAACATGCAGGACCCTAGAAACACAGGCTATCTAGCCAGAGGAAGACAAGAGTAAAGGACAGCTGGTAATAATATTCACAGGGGTAGTAAGACTGTCTCCCCCACATAGCATTCACCTTGGGAGAGAGGGGAATGAATGGGGAGTGGGGAGAGTTGTCACCATGCTCAATGCAAAGCAAACAGAAGCAAAGTTGTCCTTGTCGCTTTTGTTTGCAACATCCCTTATGCGTTGAGATCTGTCTATTTCATTAGCCTCCTCTTGTACCATCCCTTCACCAGTTGAGGTGTGACCAAACAGATGGAGTATGGATTGGGGTCCTTTTCCTTCCAATAGCCTTCCCCGATTTAGCCACACCTTTTCCAGTGTTGGGGGAGGGATATGCAAATGAGAAAGAGGGGAGGGTGAGGGATATGCAAATGAGAAAGAGGGGAGGGCGAGTCAGGCACTCATTCTCTGGGTGCTTTGCTCATTCACGTAGTAACCTTGTTTGCCCTCCGCAAACTTCTAATATGGTGCCTGCGGGGGGGTGGGAGGGGGGGAGATGAGACTTGGGTTTTGTCCTCAGAAAATTCATAAGGAGATGCATAAGCAGGTAAGTATGTTGCAGCATCATATTTGCTAAAATGGAGCTCTTTGTGAGACATGAAGTGATTGAGGCAGAGGAAGAGAGTAGCTGCAGGGGCAGGCTCTCTGCTCCGCAGAGGCGTATTGGGCATCATAGAGATGAGAAGGGTTGGGAGGCTCTGCAGCCTATACAGTAAATCCAGGGGTCGCTGGACCTGGAAAAGACACCCTCTTGGATTGCTGACATCAGTGATCCAGAAATCTGAAAGTCATAATCTTCGTGTCCAGCAGAGACAAGATGGGAAGAAACTGACGCTAAATCATTCTAGAAACAAACAAACAAACAAACAAACAAACAAACCAAAACAAAGCAAGCAAGCAAACAAACAAACTGAAAACTGGAGCCAATTCAACTCCCAATATGAATGAAAATAAAACATGGACAAATACAGTAAAGTTTAATGCCTTCATGAGATCTTCCCACATGCTTCAGACAGACACAAAAAGCTATTTCGCTTTGCCTTCATTTTTATTGTACAGTCTTCTTAGTCATGAACAAATAGCTTTGCTTTTAAGTTCAAATTGTACTGAAGGCAACTGAACTACATACAGAATAACTGACCTCCACCTCGTTGTCACACCAAGGGAAGTAGCAGACGTACTCTACACAGTTAGAACCTTTCACAATATGCATCGCAGACCAAACTATCCAAACAAAATTTGGTCTTTACAGCTCAAACGAATACCAAGCATGAAAGATAACCATCAACGCATGCTTCTCAGGTAACAAAATTTGAAGTGTGTGTGTGGGGTCAGTTCTTTGAGGTTGGTTTGTATTTCTTGTTTCCAGAATGACTAAATGTATATTAATATGTGAAGTAGATCGAAGAAGCTCTTTAGGAGGTATGATTATCCTCCTGTTCATGGAGAAGCATCCTGGACAAAGGATGCAAAGATGAATGGCTGATGCCAAATGCACAGGGCCAGGAAAGTTAGATGCTTTTCTCTGACCTATGATTAAGAGAGAGTGGAGGCTAAGTGAGAGGTTTTTATGCCAGAACACGCAGCCTCCAAAGGAGGTGTAATCCTAGAGTTCTGTTCTGCCAGCCCCTTCCTTTCCAACAGCCTTTCTCTTCTGAACCTTGGACTTCCCGCATCTGTCTCTAGAGATCCCCCCCTCCTTCATGTCCCTCAGAAGTCTTAGAAACAAAAGACACTTTTTGAAGAAGAAGAAAAAGCCACAGTTGTGAGCCATGATGTCTGATTCCTTTAGCTCTATCCTGTTTCCAGGATCCCTGCGTTTTGCCCTCTGGTAGGTTGGGGGTTGACAGAGAGATCTGTGAGTGAAGATGTCAATTTACAAACCATCCTACTGGGTGCCTAATAAAATGCAAATTGAGACTTGGGGAGAAGAGAAGGCCTCTGTCCTTCCTTTTACAAATAAAATGTCTCTGTGCCACTTGTGGAGATCAGGGGCCCCATGCTGGGGCTGCATCTGCTCTTTCTGACAGCTCTCTAAAGAACACTGCTTCTCCTTTTTTTCAAGCCTGCAAGCTGTTCTTGGAGAGTACAAAAAGAAACCTGCTTCAAGGGGGGAAAAAGTTTCTCTGACAAGTGAGAAGAGATTCAAAATCTCCTGGAAAAAAAAAGAAAGTTAAAAATCTGTGATGGCCAAACCCACATGCATGGGTTCAATAAAAGAAACTCCTTTCAGTGATGCAGAGGAAGGAATGGTTGTGTAGAGAGGGAACCAAGGTGTGTGTGCGCGTTCATGTGCGCTCACCAGTGTGTGTGTGTGTGTGTGTGTGTGTGTGTGTGTGTGTGTGTCTCCAGTGAAGTTACCAGACTGGAGACAGTGGAAATCTAAGAACTCCAAGTCCAGCATAAAATAACAGCAGGACTTAGTATGAGCTGATTGTTGAGCTGAGGAAATATAATCTCAGCCTGCTAGATATTGGAGGTTGATGGTAGACTTCCGGCAAACTAAATAGTGTCCTTGAACTGTTCCCTTTACTTCCAGGATCCAAGAATGCTGGGAGTACTTCAGACATTTGAGTTTGCTTTGCAAAGGAAAAACTCTTGCAAAGAAACAGAAGACACCCCCCTGCTGCCTCATCCTGCTTCCCCCTGTGCAAGGATGATCAACAAGACACAGTGCAATTCAAAGCTATGGAATCAATCCTTGAGCATAGGACAGAAGATAATGACAAAGTTAGCTAGCAATCATGATGACAAACCCAAGTCCAAGCTCTTCAAAACCATCCTCAAATCCCCTTTTAGCAATTTCTCTAGGAAGCCAGAGCAGAATCATCGAAAGTTCACAGATGAGGAAATCCAGCAACAGGTAAGCAATGGAGAAAAGTCCTGTGCATCTCTCCCAGTAGGGTCTAACTAGGACACATGAGAATTCCAAAAGCATCATTTCATGCATTGTGAATAATACTTGGCAGATAGATACCTAACTGGGATAGCGGAAGAGAGGAACAGGGAACAAGAGAAACATGCTTTTGAAAAATGCATGCAAAGGACATTTCTTGCCAATAATGTAACTGATACTGATAATGTCAGTCATTGTTTTGAATTCTAAGATCCTTTTTTCTATACCCAAAGTTAAATGCCATTGTGATTGTCTTTTCATTCATTGGTTTGTCTCTTTCCAGTTCTCTCCTGTATGTCTTGGTCATGTCATGGAGTTGGACGCTTCGACTTATTTCTTGAGTCCAACTCACTTTTTGTAATCTGATTACGAGCTCCTCAAAATACTACTAGGGATTTGGAGAGAAGGCCAGGACAGGAAGTCTCAGCCATCCCTTGGGTGGATGGAAGTTCAAGAAATTGTCATGCTTGGTAAGGAAGGCATGAGGAAAAGACACATGGTCATATTGCAAACACCTAAAGGCAGGCCAAGGGGAAGAAGGAGTAGAAATGAAGCATTATGGTCTATTACACCTTTTCCCACATGTGTGTGAAAACAGGTCGCTTCATTGAGCTTCCCAGTGAGGTTCTTTAAACGAATTTTATAAAAACACTTCATTTCCTTCTGTCCTGCTGTTTTCCTTTTATCAAATTTGCTTTTAATATATACCATCCACGGTTCATTCGTTTTCATTTCCACTGAATGACTGTAGCATAACTTTTTCATTCTCCTTACTACTGAACATGTCATATTTGTGATTTTTTAAAAAGGGATTCGTGTGCTTCATTGTGCCTGTGGGAGCATGCCTGTGTGTGGGCCTGTGCACATGTGAGTGCAGGTGCTCGTGTACTCTAGAAGAGGTCTCCAGTTCCTCTGGAGTTGGGGTCAAACAGCATGTTGTGATACCCCACATAGGTACTAAAGCTAACGTTCTCTGTAAGAACAGCGAATGAGCTGGCTGCTGGGCCATCTCTCCAGCTCCTCGTTTCTGTTTTTTCTTTGCTGCTGTTGTTTTTTCTTTTTTCATTTTTTTAATGTTATGAATATTGATGCTTTGTGTATTCTTGCACATGTGCAAGGAGTTTTTCAGGATTGATACTTCGGATTTGCGTGGCTGATGCAATGATTATTTTATGCATCAGCTTGATTCAGGCTGGGCCTTCAGCTCTTCTGTGCCTTGACCCAGAAGTCTCTTGGGCTGGAACATACTCCATTTGCTCTTTTGGTTCAACAAGATTTTCTTTGTAAACTTTATAAACATCTACCAAGTACAGGAGCTATGTGTGCCACTTCGGAAGCACAATGGGACCTGGATGCTGGCTTTGATTGAGGACTGCCCTAACAGTAGTAACTCACAAAATTAACAAATCAGAGACAAGGGCCTGGCATGACAATTTCTCTCCATTGTGCCTTTCTTAATTTTTTCCTTCTCATGGTTTTAAAATGCACCAGCTGTTGTCTACTGGCTTTAACCCCAAATAACAGATAATTTGAAATGTCTCCATTTCTTCCTGTCCAAATCTCCTTTGCATGGACAACATAAGTAATTTCCAAAGAGCAAATACCTTTCCCCCAACACAGGCCAAAGCTCCCTGGGAAACCACAAGGAGTAGAGGAAGGCGAAAGTTGGCCACTCAGAAAAGACTTGATTATTGGCTTGGAGGAGGTTGGATGAATCATATTTCATATTTTCACCTTAACAAATGGGCACACTCCTGACTGATAGTGTCTCTGAGGGGAAAGCAATCAATATTCTGCTAGTAAAATAAGGTGATTGTCATTGTAACTGCAAGAATACTATAGCACCAATTGATTACCTGAGTGCTTGTTATCCACTTTGTGGATTCCCTGTGGCCACAGATCTCAGTTGATTATCCCAATCTCTGGTCTGAAACCCTCTGCTTTGTGGCAACACTGGTGGGTACCCAGGGAAGGCGAACTAATTTAAACATCAGCTGGAGGAAAATGTAATTGGAAAGATAAATCTGTTGCATAACTACCACACAGAGGTTATTCAATATGAAATGGCAAGAGCATTACCATCGATTGTTTCAGCTGTGAGTAACCTGCCTGTGCACCTTCTGAAACAAATAGTCACCATTTTCTTACAAGATATATTATTGTGTGAGACTCTGTAATTTTCCTTAAAAGAAACACAACATGGCTTAAACATCCTATATGATCCAATACTCTCTCCTAGTGAAATGAAAGCTTGCATTCACATAAATATCTGCATATACTTTTACAGTGTTATTATTCACAACAGCCCCAACTGAAACATAAGCTTCCAGTAATTGGTCAGTAGATAAGCCATTTATGGCTTGCTTATACAATAGAATTGTTACTTGGCAATGAAAAGGAACCAAACACTGACAACTAGTTCAGCATCAATGACATTAAAATACTTTGCCAAAGAAGTCAGACACAAAAACTACCCAGTGCATCTTCAGTTACTCTAGAAAGGAAAAAATTATAAGGACAGAAAATAGATAAGGGGATATCCAGGGCTAGGAGTGGAAGAGACATTAAGCACAAAGTAGGGTTTTAAAGTAATAAGACTCAGATATATGTCTAAAAAACCCCACAAAATCCACACAGTACAAAAGATAGTGACTTCAATAAATGGTGCTAGGAAACCTGGGTATTTGCATATAGAAGAGTGGATCTAGATCATTATCTCCTACCCTAAATACAAATAAAGTCCAAAATGGATAGAGGATCTCAATATATGGCCTGAAAGTATAGAAATGTTAAAGGGGAAAGTACAGGGTACACTACAACATATAGACACAGGCATGAACTCTGAATAGGACTCTGGGTCTCTATTCAGATAGGACTCTAGAGATCTAATAGTTAGAAAGTACAAAGAACTCAAAAAACTGAACACCAAAATAATAATTCATTCAAAAATGGACCATAAAATTGAACAGAGTTCTCAAAAACAAAATGTAAATGAGCAATAAATATCTTACGAATTATTTGACTTTCTTAGCCAACACAGAGATGCAAATAAAAACTACTTTGCAATTCCATTTGACACTAAGAAGAACTGTTAGGTTGAGAAAACAAGGAGATCCCTTATTCACTGTTGGCAAGAGTGTGCGCATCGGCTATCGAGTGTACATAGAATTTGGAAATCAATCAGGAGATTTTCCATAAAGCAGACAATAGATGTTCTATATGACCCAGGCATACCAGTTAGGCAGATACTCAAAGGATTCTGTATCCTATGACAAATATGTCCATTGCTGTTGTGTTTACAGTGATGAGAGAATTGAATGGATAATGAAAATGTGGTATATATACATAAAGGAATGTTATTCAGGTGTAAAGAAATATACAATTTTCTGGAAGTATTATACTGATAGAATCCAGGCTCAGAAAGAAAAACCCCATATCTTGTATCATTTCTTGTATGAGCATTCTAGCTTCAAAATTTTAATTTTCTTTATTTACATCATTGTGAATGTCTGTCTTAGTTCACTTTCTGTTGCTGTGGTAAAACTCCATGACTAAAACCAATCTAGGAGGAAAGAATTCATTTCATCTCAGAGGTTACAGTAATTCCTTGAGGGATGTTAGAACAGGAACTCAAGCAGAGATCATAGAAGAATGTTGCTTACTAGCTTGTTCCCCATGGCTTGCTCACCCTGTTTTCATATACAACCAGCCCAAGGGTAGCACCACCCACAGGGAGTTAGATCTTCCCCCATCAGTCATTAACCAAGACAATGCCTCACAGGCCAATCTGAGGGAGGCATTTTCTCT
>CAJQZJ010032284.1:1338354-1440763 GCA_907164525.1 Lophiomys imhausi
ACACACACACACACACACACACACACACACACACACACACACACACACGTACAGAGTCAGCCTTCTCACCAGCCCAATGAACATGGCTTTTACTTCATAAAATGAAGCATGATATTTTGAAATTCTGTATAACTCATCAGATTGACCACTATCAAATGACAAATAACTGATACCACAAAATCAAGATGCCATCCAATGATGAAAGACTCAAGAGGAGGCTAATAAAACAAAGTAAAAAAGTGCTTATTAACATCATTTCTGATTCCACATTAAAATTAGCTTTTCAAAATTTATCACTTGGTAAGTACGGGTTGGCATAATACCAAAGATGATTCACAAATATTTGAGGGAAATCCATTAAATACACTGAAGCTGATTTCTCTTCTTGTACTTGAATAAAATCAACACACAGTCATAGTTTGAATACAAAAGCAAATATGAGCCTCCAGGTATCATTTAACAAATCAGAGACTGACGAACTTTAGAAAAGCATCGGGCACATTCTTGGTAAGTCTGTTCTTTTGAAAAAAAATATCTATAATAAATAATGTTACCATGTATTTCGTTATCAATAAATTAATATATAAATACTATGCATTTTAGAACTTTATTTTTGACAATTTCTTATGTGTAGTGTACATCTTGTCATACTCAACCACCCTACCCTCTCCCATCCTCCTCCTCCCCACCAAAACTCCCTGTCCTAGTTAGCTCTAATTGTAAACTCAACACCACTTAGAGTTATCTGAGAAGATCAGATTGGCCTGTAGCCATGTCCATGGGTAATTGTCCTCATTGTTAGTTGATATAGGAGGGCCCAGACTACTATGGATGTTGTACGATCACTAGACAGGTGGCCCTGGGTATATAAGAACTCGCAAAACGTGGGCCACCAAGCAACATTTCTCTATGGCTTCTGCTTTAAGCACCTGCTTGAGTTTTTTACCTGAATCTTCTCGATTCTGGAAAGTACTCTGAAAGCTACAGTAAACCCTTTCCTCCCCTAAATTACTCTTGGTTAGAGTGTTCACAGCAACAGAGTCAAAAACATAACACACTCTCTCCTTCCAACAGGTTCCCTCCCACTTTCATGTCTTTTACATGATTTTTAGTTTGGTGACCCATTAAGTTTAACCAGGGCCCCTGAGAGGATACAGCTATAAACATAACCACTAAAGCATGGATAACTCAACAGTGGATACACTACTAAAGACAATGACAAGCAGCCATTAATTTCTAATAACTCTATAGGAAGGGACCAGTACCCATGAGCCCCTCCTGGATCCATCATGTTGATATGTCCAGTCTTCACAAATTCTGAGCCGGTCATTGAAGCTGTTGAGTTCATGACTCAAATAGCCATGGTCATGAACACAAAAGAAAAGGGAGAAGACACCAGAGAAGATAAGTAGCCCAGATGATCTAGCCTCACAGACTTCCTCAATAGCTGTTTCCCAATTTTCTGAGAAAGCGCTAGATTGATTTCCAAAGTGGTTGTACAAGTTGGCACTCCCACCAGCAATGGAGGACTGTTCCCCTTTCTCCACATCCTTGCCAGTATGTGCTGTCATTTGAGTTTTTGATCTTAGTCATTGTAGTACATTTAGACAATGAAATAGTACTCAGCTATTAGAAACAAAGACATCATGAAATTTGCAGGCAAATGATTGGAACCAGAAACAATCATCCTGAGTGAGGTAAACAGAGTCAGAAAGACACACATGGTATGTACTCACTTATAAGCAGATATTAACCATTAAGTACAGGATAAATATGCTACAATCCACAGACCCAAAGAAACTAAGTAACAAGGAGGGCTCAGTGGATGAGGCTTGAATCTCTCTAAGTAGGGGAAATAAAATAGGCATCAGAAGTGGATGGAGAGAGGGAACTGGACAGGAACCTAACATAATTGCCATCTGAGAGGCTTTATCCAGCAGATAATGGGAAGATATGCAGAGACCCACAGCCAAACATGAGGCAAAACTCAGGGAGCCTTGTGGAAGAGTTAGAGGAAAGTTCAAGGGAGCTGAAGGAGTTCAAGGACATGACAGGAAGACCTACATAGCCAATTAACTCAGACAGAGTGGGGCTCATATAGTCTGAACCACCAACCAAAGAACTTTCAGGGACTGGTCCTAGGCTCACTATATGAAGCTGATGGACTGCTTGGTCCTCAAGTGGATCCCCTAAAAAATGGAGCAGGGACTATCTCAGACTTGGTCTCTGTTGCCTTCCTCTGGACCTCATTTTCCTAGCAGATCTGTCTTGTTTTGCCTCAGAGGAAAAGGAGGCACTTAGTCCTGATGCAATTTGATGTTCCAGAGTGGGTTGTTACTGGGTGGAGGGGGGGTAAGGGGAAGTGCGTGGCAGGATGGGACAGGGAGGAGTGGAGGGAGGGGGTTGCGATTGGAATGTGAAATAAACAAATATTTTTTGAAAAAGGAAAAAGATTGTAAATAGAAATCACACAGTGAAATTAACCATACCCAAAGACTACACATCTCAATGGACTTTGATGCAGTTAGAGTAGCCATTTGGAACAGAAGCTGTTGAACTTCACATTAGACTTTATCCTTTCACTATTAAATATCCTTTCGTACACATATCCTCCACCAAAAATGAAAAATCTGTGACCGAGTTAGAACTAGAAAAAAAAAAAGCTTTGTACCCTCTTTCATGCTTGCATTAAGCCCCTACTCATTCCCTAATATGCACTTTCTTGTTTTCTTTTCTACCTTCTATATTGAACCCACACAGACATCTGTTTACACTATATGTCCATATATGTTTACACATATATGTCCAGATATGATGAAGAACATGCAGTTCTTTTTTTCTGAGATTTTGTGATATCACTTGATATTATACATTCTAAGTCTACTTCTGTAGTTGTGATTTCATTTTTCTTTAGAGATTATATATATGTAATTTATATAATATATATATATATATATATATATATTAGCCATTCATCCACTAATAGACAATTAGGTTTACTCTAATTCTTTGCTATAGTGAAGAAACCCTCAATAAACATGGGGATGCAAATCTTTCTATGACAGTGTTTGCAGTTCTCTGGGTATATGCCCAGGAGTAAAATAGTGGGGGTCATATGGTAATTTTATTTGTATTTTTTTTGAGAAATTTCAAAATGGATTTCAATGGCAGGTGTATTAACTTGTGCTGTACCAACAGTGAATAAAGTTCCTATCTTCCCACTCCTTTCTAACATTTATTGTCAGATCTATTGATGATAACATTCTGAGGGGAGTGAGGTGGTATCTCAAAGCAGTTTTAATTTACATTTTCCTGATGGCTAAGGATATTGAACATTTTTTTCCTTCAAAGACCTATTGTTACTGAAAAGTATATTGTTCCACTTCTAAGTAACTATATAGTTTCTTTTTCCTAATATATTTTATTTATTTATTTATTTCTTCAACTTACATCTCAATCATAATCCCTTCCATCCTCCTCCTCCTGCCACCACCCTCCTACCCTTTCCCCCTCACCCTCCTATCTGCTTTTTTTAAATTTAAGATATATCTTCCCCCCCCAACAGCTCCCCCTTTTAGTCCAATAAACGGCTCTTTTTCTTATAACAATAAATATAATACAAAACAATAAGAATAATTAGGCCACAATTATGAAAAATATAAGGTATAACATACATTCCCAAAGTCCAGTCCATACATATTTAGCAGCTGATATTAATATTCTATTATCGATCTATCTATCTCAATGAGTTTCAAGTTCTATACCTAACTCAGTTTCCATGCTAACTTGCATTACCAACTTAAAAACATCTTCTTAGACCTAGAATATCCTTTTAATTACTAAACAACTTAAAATTTAACTGTAAGACTATAACTATCTAGACTTCAACCACATCAGAGACCTGAGAAGGATAGATATATCTGATTATACAGGAAGTGCAGAGCCAGCAGCTTCCAAAACTAAGAAATGACAGACAACTGGCTGCTTGGACAGTCCCCAATTTCTCTCAATACATTAGAGCATCTATCTTCAGACTTTTGGCCCAGTACCTCTGACAGACATTAATTGTAAAGTAGGAATTATGAAGGACTTGCCTATCCTGTCTTGGCTTACCTGCTTCCAAGTTTTGTCCTTTTCAGACAGCATTCTGTCTACAGTTGAAGCAAGGGATTTTCTTTCCCAGTGATAAGCTTGCCACTAATGCAACCATCTCCAAATGGAGATTCTTCGATGCTCATCCTCTACTTGGAGTAGAATAGGGGGTGCTGTCAGGAGCTGACATGTCTCAATAACAAAAATTCTTAAGTTAAGGAAATTTTGTGTTTGCCATTGTGTTTATTTTTACGTAAGCTCAGTGACAGAAACCACACATTATTTCTACTGATGCTGAAAAGGCGTTTGACAAAATCCAACATACCTTAACTTTGAATGCCATATTCTACAGATCTCTTGTGGTCTTTGAAGACCACCTTTCTGTCTCTGTATATTTGGATAAGCAAGTGTTGCTTGTCTCTGAGTAACGTGATTTCTGATTAACTTAGAAAACATCTGTGATAAACTGTGCTAGTACCTAACAAAGTTACATGCTTGAATGACTATTAGTTTGTATTTATTAATTATCCTAAACAGTTTGTGACTGTTGCTATCAAAAGGATAAAGCTTCACATTGTATTTTTAAGTGTTACCTAGTTACAATACCTTAAAAAAGAGTTAACCTTAATTTTGTATCAATAAACAAAGATCAATACCTATGTAGCCAATTATAATCTTAATTTTGTATCAACATACAAAGATATAAGAGCATATTCAAAAATCTGTCCCTTTTTCCTTAGCATTCCTATATTATGTCTATATTCCAATTTTTCAAGTCTTTTCCCTCCTACATAGGAAAGAAGGAGAGAGAAAAGAAAAAGAGAGAAATTCATGGGTCTTATTTGCCATTGTATTTATTTTTATGTAAGCTCAGTGACAGAAACCATACATCATTTCTATTGATGCTGAAGAGGCATTTGACAAAGTCCAACATACATTTATGATAAATGTTCTGGGGATTTTAGGGATAGATAGAATGTACCTCAAGGTAATAAAAGTCTATGGACAACAAACCTATAGCCAACATTATATTAAATATAGAGACTGCGAATATTTTCTTTAAAATAAAGCATGAGGTAACCCAATCTCCCTTCTCTTGGTGTTCAAAGTCTTAGCTACAGAAATTAGATAAGAGAAACACATAAGGAGAATTAAAAATTGGAAAGGAATACTATCCTTATTTACAGATAGCATGACTCTTTACTAAAAAGAATCTGCTAGGAAACTCATATACCCTAATAAATACAGTAAGGCTGCAGGATACAAAATCAATGTAAGAAAAAAAAAGTCAGTAGCCAACAGTATACTCTCAGACAAAGAAAATACAAAAAAATATTCCATTTACAATAACACCATTAAATTTAAGTGTTTAGAAATATATCTACCAATGAAGTGAATAAGATCTGCAACAAAAACTTCAAAAAATTGAAAAAGGAAATCATAGAAGATGTTGGACAATGGAAAGACATCTTATACTCCTTGACTGGCAGAAATAATATCATGAAAATGGCTTCAGTACTAAAATTGATGTATAAATTTAATGCAATTCTTAGAAAAATTCACATATTTATAAAGAACAATATGATAATTCATATGAAACCACCTAAGACACCAAATAGACAGAGCAATCCTAAGAAGGGAGAAGAGGGCTGTGGGTATCACAACACCCAACTTCAAATTACGCTATAGAACTGTAGGCATAAAGACAGCCTGGTACTAGCATAAAAATAAGAAGAGAAAGGGAATAGAGAAGAGGACCCATAAATAAAATGATTTTTGCTTGATTTTTGACACCGGCGTTAACAAAATACACTGAGAAAAAGACAGGCTTCTCAGCAAGTGGTGGTGGTAAATCTGGATTTCTACCAAGAAGAATGAAGTTAGATTACCTTTTGTACTGCACAAAAGTTAATTCAAAGTGGATCAAAAGCCTTAGTTTTAAGCCAGAAACACTCAAGGTTCCAGAAGAAAACATAAGGAATATCAATATATTTGGGGATGAGCTATAACTTTTTGAATAGAACACCAGCAGCATAGAAACAAACCCCATTATGAAAAGACGGGAATACATGAAAACAAAGGTCTCTGTACCATAAAGGAAACAGGAAACAGCAAACAGAGAGCCTACACAATGAGAGAAAAACTCTACCAGCTACACTTCAGATAGGAGGCTAATATCCAGATTTTACAAAGAATTTCAGAAATTAATACCAATAAAAATTAAACTCCCAAATCAACAAATGGGCAAATGATCTAAATGGATCCTTTTTTTTTTTTTAAGGTAATCCCTGTTAGAGGCATTTTTTTGTACTATATTTTATTTTATTTTGCAGCAGTATCCCTGTAGGGAACACTGGGAGTGATAAAAAAAAAGTAAGAACTAGGAGACTAGGATTTATTGTGCAGCATCTTGAGCAGAAGCCCCCACAAATTAAAGAGCAAACATTGGTAGTCGCCCATATAAGAAACTAGGTGATAGAGTCTTTGAGTAACAGCAGGGAACAAAGAACAATGTGAAGTAGATGCTTGGTCCTGAGTGTGACAGTGAACATAGGGGGTCAACAGTAGAAAGCCTTGGAGAGTTGCTCCAGGGACATCCTGGGAGGCAGAGAGGGTGTGTGCTAGACTCAGGCTTGGAATTCAAGCCTTCTACCTCCAGGCTATCCACCCTGAGGATGGACATCACTTCATCCGTGCTCCAGTTCTCCATCTGATACAGAACATATTACAGACAGAACAATCAAAGCTACAATGTTAGTACTGAATTGTAGGTAATGTTAAGATAATTATTTATTGAGGACTGGGTCCTCCCATGGTCTGCAAACACTTAGCCTGTGGCTCTATTTGCCTCACAAGGCTATGTTCTGTTTTTCACTAGTGCCAATGAGAGATATCTCTTAGGATTGAATGTTCCCCCCCAGGTTCATCTATTGCAGGTTTTATTCCCAGATGCTTGGGCTATTTCAGGTGGCTGTGGAGCCTTTAAGAGGTGGAGACAAAGGAGGTAGGTCACTAGGGGAGGGCCTTCGCAGCTCCTGTTCCTGCCTCACTGTTTCTTTGTCCAGCACAGTGGTTCTCAACCTTTCTAATGCTATGATGCCACAGTACAGTTTCTCATGTTGTGGTGATTCCCCCAACCATGAAATTATTTTGTTGCTACTTCATAACTGAAATTTTGCTACTGTTATGAATGGTAATGTAAATGTCTGATATGCAGGATATCTGATATGCAACTCCCCCAAGGGATGGTAACCCACATATTGAGAATCGCTGGGACCCTAGCATGATATAAGCAGCCTCCCAGACAAGTTGTTGTCACAGTGGACTGAGCCGTTCCTCCATGCCTTCCATAAAGTGGTGGACTGAAAGTCTGAAAATCTGTAAATTCCATGAGCCAAAATAAACCTTTTCTCTCTTAAGTTGATTTTGTAGGTGTTTTGGCTATAGCAATGCAGAAAGTAACCACTACAATATCTGTAGGGACTGAGGATATTTGGTTTGAGAAAAATGAAAATGTATTTACTGTCAAGGCTAGCACCCAGAAGTAGAACTTGTCTCTTCCACAATAATTACAATTGAGCACTCAGTGCCACACATCGCACTGTCTAGTTACCAAAATGCTTTCAAATGTCCTAAGGTCTGTATACAAACCAGAAGTCATGGACGAGATTACAAGAAGGGAGATTTTAGATAGGAAAAAAAAAATGAGGCTCCAGACCAAAGAACTTTATAAGATCTAAATACTCTAGAGTATTTCCTACATGCTGTGCTATAGCCAAGGAAAGCCTAGAATATGACGGATGGTTTAAACTATATCACCTTAGATACCAGTATTATTTGATGCCCAGTTCAGAGTAACAGTCACAAGCATAGACAGCCAGCCTTGATTCAAAGTCTGGCCACATCATGAAATAACGGTGTGACCTGGACAAAATCGCTTAGCTTCTCATAGCCTCAATTACCAGCTCAACAAATTAGAGCGAATACTTGTTTGTATCTATCTTAGGAAATATCCAGGACAATTCGACACATGACCTAACGCAACACATACTTATTTACTCTGTAAATATTGGTCATCTTTTAAAAGGAGCCATACAATTTTGAAATATTTTAAAGCATATTTTATTACTTTTCATTACTATAATCGCTAAAAAAATAGCTAATTTATTTATTAGTATATATCACTTGACCAAACATTGAGCCACATGGCACACGCTTTCACGTGCTCGTTGTTTGTTTATAAAAGAAAAGAAGAGAGGTAAAGTGTGTTGAATAGTTTCCATCCACAGCGTACTGTCTGTCTTATGAACTGTGCCTGCTGCCTCCCCAAAGATAGTCACTTGTGATATATGAGACACACAGACACACAGTGCTTAACAGATCCAGAGATTCGATATGGGCATTTAGTAATAAATCCATGGTCCATGAAGGGAGAATTTTCTTACAACACTTTCTCCCAAAAGCTATTAATAAAAACTAACTCAGAGGATATATGTCTACTAACTCAAGATTCCTGGGACGCCAACCCTTCCCCGAGTCATGCTGAGTCCTTTATCCTCTCTGAGAAGGTGTGGGGTGATTGATGAATCCTGCCAAGCATCTATCAGACACTTTGCTTTGTGCCACTATGTGCATTTCATCTGCTGTAAACTTTAATGTGGGGATCTCTCAGGCTCTACCTAGAAACGCTCACATTTTTAAAAGGTCTTTTAATTTAATAGCGCTGCAATTTGAGTCTGCTTTCTGTGTCAATCATGAGGTCACATCGTGAGAATGGTGACAGGCATCCACCTCTCATCGTATCTAATACCCCACCCAAACTCAAACCCATTGAGTCCTATAAACTCAGGCTCCAGAGTCTGAAGTCCAGAAAGCTGATGCCAACAGCAATGTTCCCAGTCGCGGTTCATCTAGGAGCCCTCCATAAAGAAAAGGCAATTCAAAGGGAATGTTGAGCTCACCCGACCCAGCAGTACAGAAAATACTCATTTCACTGCTTGTGACGAATATAATGAACAAGTGGAGTTTTCCATCAAACCACAGCTAGCGATTCCAAAATAATTGGCATCTTGTTCTAAAGCTAGAGGGACTTTTGAGTATATATCAAAAGAAGGAGAGGGATCCAGAGGAGAGAGCAGAAAAGTCAGACATGTTGCCATGGAGTGTCTAGAACTCAGCCAGCCGTCCTGAGCAAATTTCCCATATTTTGGGGGCAATTTATCTTTAATATGACAAGCAAAATAATTCTTTCATTTAATAATCTGAAGTTAGATTTTGATGAATGCATACACACTTAAAATTTATTCATAGTATTGATAAAACTAAAAGCATGCTCAAAGGTCCAGCAGTTAAAACCACACACCGCTCTTTTTGCAGGCCCAGGTTCAGTTCCCAGCGCCCACGCTGGATGGCTCACAACAGGCTGTTACTCTGGTTCTTAGGAATCTAATGTCCTTTTCTGGTTGCTATGGACACATGAACTCCTGTGTTCGTGCACCCATCTGCGGGCACACACACAAAATTTGAAAACAAAACATAAATCTTTAAAAATATAAATAGACAGACAGACAGACAGACAGACAAAAGCATACTTATCAGCATCTTCCTGGGGACCAGGAATTAGCTTCCCTGCTCCCTCCCCTAGCCGGCCTTGTCCTGTCTTTAGAAATGGCAGAAGTTTTTCCGTCCTGGTATTAGATTTAACAACCTTGTTATGGACCTGGTGACAGGTATAGGTCCTGTTAATTGAGTCCACCTTGAATAATTCACTTACTGCCTGGGGCAGAGGGAAGGGGACATATTTATGTTTCCTCTAGTGAGTAACACAAAATGCAGGGCCAGCCACGAAAGAAGACACTAATCTTTCATGTCTCCAGAAGCAAAAGGTGATGCTGGAGGTAGTCTCAGTTTCCCCCATGTTTGAATGTATAATTTTCCCCTAGGCCAAAAGAAATTGCTCCTTAGCCACATGTGGGGCTGAGAAGTAACTTTTCTCTCAGAATCTGTTCTTTACCAAAAGAAAAACTTTCTTCCCGTATCTAGACCCAGAATGATTGAGAGAAGGGTGTGTCCACCCCTGCTTAGAATTACGTTTAAAAGGAAGCATTTCATCTAAAATAAAAATGTAACTAGATAAAGTTTGAAGAACCTCAAAAGTCAAGGACTTTACCCAAAATGAAAATGACCTTTCTCATGAGTACACTGTCTCTCTACCTGTCAACACAAATCAGCCTGTGTTTTCTCCCTTCTCATGGAAAACCATCCTTAAATGTATGTAAGCCCCAACCCTCCATGAATTCAGCTGAGGTTGGAGCCTGTGGTGCAGAAGGAAGCAGACACAATAGTCAGAAGCTCCATACGGGGAACATGCCATTCCTTCTGCCCAGCTTGGTAATCTCTGAGGGGGCAGAGGCAAGGGACACACTTTGCCTTAAGGGCAAGACACACATTTCCCCATGACAAAAACATGCAATGAATACTTACATTTCTCATTGGGTCACCTAACTCTAATCTGTATCTCTAAGCCCTCTCTGGACAGCACAGCACTTGTTTGCTAATGAATTCCTGTATTTGACTCCAGTGTTCCAGATGTACCAGAAGGCAAATGGGGAATTCTGTTTCTTCAGTAGGTAACAGAACCAGAAAGCTTTCTCCTAAGAAAGGAGCACTTTAGATTGGCACATGAAAAAGTTAATAAGAGCCGGGCGGTGGTGGCGCACGCCTTTAATCCCAGCACTTGGGAGGCAGAGGCAGGCGGATCTTTGTGAGTTCAAGGCCAGCCTGGTCTACAAAGCGAGTCCAGGACAGCCAGAGATATTCAGAGAAACCCTGTCTCGAAAAACCAAAAAAAAAAAAAAAAAAAAAGAAAAAGTTAATAAGAAAAGTTGTTGAGTGCAGACAAAGCTAGAAATAAGAACCAAACCAGTCTTAAGACGGAAAAACAAAATAGATTTTTAAAAAAGGATACACATCTTTGGAAAAATAGCAAAAGATATGGGATTGGGTAGGTAATATTCAAAAGGAGCATAGAATATCTCTTAGCAGCAGATGAGGATATGCTAAAATACAACACAAAGTAGACAGGTGTGCTGACTAGTTTTATGTTAACTGGACACAAACTAGAGATATCTGAAAGGACATATGAGAAAATGAGTCCATAAGATCTGGCTGGAGGGCATTTTCTTAATTAGTGATTGGTGTGGGAGAACCCAACCTATTTGTGGGTGTGCCATTCTTGGACTGGTGGTCCTAAGTTCAGCAAGAAAGCAAGTTGAGCACCCTATGAGAAACAAGCCAGTAAACAGTATCCCTCTATGGTCTCTGCATCAGCTTCTCCCTCCAGGTTTCTACCACGTTTGACTTCCTGTCCTGACTTCCTTCTTTTGATGATGAACAGTGATGTGGAAGCGTAAGCCAAATAAACCCTTTGCCCCCCAAGTTGCTTCAGTCGAGGTGTTTCATCACAGCGATAGTAACCCCAACTGAGACAACATAGAACACCACCAAGAAGGAGGAGGCGTACCAACGGAACACAGTGGCCTACCAGATTCTTCCAATGGTCCAGGGTGACACAACTTGCTAGAAAATACAGCATATAGGATCATAACCCAAGGGAGAAAATAAATATCCTTGTGTCTATATTGTTACAAATAAGATGCTGATTAAAACAGTAAATGAAAGAGAGAGGGGGAGAGAGTTAAAGTCCTTACTTCAAAGAATTCCAAATGAAAGGAGAAGCAAGTTCATAAGTCCTGGGCTTCGTGCTACACTCTGAAAGTCAACCCACTCATCCACTCATCATTTAATGAACTGAAAGGACAAAGCTTGAGTAAAGAGATGGTCTATCTGGTAAGCCCACCTCAACTTAGGCCTTGAGGAAGCGAGTGCTGAAAAGTGAAGGTGTTTTGCCAAAAATGCCTTTCTTTTTGTGGACAGCTAGTGGATGGACCTGCATGTGGCACTCTGATCTCTACTTCTAAATACAACTGTTTATTAGACAGTCCTCTCACCCTCAGCATGTGTTCTTACTCAACAAGCATGTAGCACACTTCCGTGTTCCAGGAGTGATTCTAGGCAGTGACAGCTGAGGACAAGCAGGCGTCCTTAGAAGGCTCTCTCCTTCCTGGAGGAAGCAGAAGGCGACAAGGTGTCTTGCCGGTCACAGACCATCTATCCTTCTCCTTCCATCTCCATCCCCCTTTATTGTTTCATATTCATCTCCCTCAGTGGGCGATTGGAACCATCTATCAGTCACTTCTTGGATTTAAAGTATGAACCTTTGTGCTTTCTTTGTAAACAATTTGGGGAAACTTCTTTGTTTCCTCACAAGAAATGGGAACAAAAAGGAGTTGTTGAATTCATAATTCAACTTCACTATTTTTACAGAGGAAGAAATTAGTGAAGGTAAATAACATACCCAAAACATAGACCCTGAAACCAACTGTCTTTGCTTCGTTCTGTCACCTCTATATGCATATATTTACATATATGTATATGTAAATGTACTTAGTGAAACTTGCATATAACTGTAAGACATGTAAAATAACCATGAGATTAAAAATACATCACTTTGTTATAATTGTAAAATCTATAAAGGCAGGCCCTCATTCTGATGTTCCACTGGGTATCTGTGTAGATATTCCACTTCTAAAGTTATTCAGGGAAGCATGGCAGCCAGCATTTCCTGTACCTAGGCATTCAGGCATTGCTTGTTCCCACTCAGCCCCTTTCTGCCTGTCAGCTAAGCAGTGAGGAACTAGACATTGAGCAGAACAGAAGATAAGGGAATTCTCAAACCATGAAAAAAAGTGTTCTGACTATTTCCCTTTTAAAATGTTGTGACACCATTTCCATGGCAGGAGTCTTCCCTGTGATTGCCAGTAATTCAATTATTTCACCATGTTTTACAGCAGCGAGCAAATGTAGCACCTAACAAGAGGAAATGCTGTAACACACTCAGAAATAGCTCACCTTGTAATGCTTTAATCAATTATAGACCGATGGCAGGCATCTTTGGCATGGCCCTGGTGCCTCCGACCTCCTGGCATCTCTTAATACCTGATGTTATTTTATCTCAGAAACTAATTTGGATTTGCCAGTAATTAAAATGCACAAATCTGTGTCCACTATTAACCTCAGCTCTCCCTTTCTGGGCCCTGAATATCTCCTCTGAAAAGCCCTTCGCTTTAGTGAAATGTCAATGGCTATTTTCGACAGTTAGATGTGTGTAGCCTTAGCAGGAAAAAGAAAAGGTACCATATTTAATAATCTCATTTTAGAGATAGAAATGAAGAAATAGCTAGTCGGCTAATAACTGTGTCATGAACTCCCACAAACTATCACTGACTTTTATTTTTCTGATAAAAACAGACATTAGGATGGAAATAAACTAACTTAAGATACATCTAAATGGTACATTTTACATGCTTGAGAATTGATACCTGTGAAGAGTGTGAGACTGTGAAAAACAGATGAAGACATAATGACATAGCACTCTTTGTATCTGTAGCTTCAGTCAACCAATTTAAAAACATTACATGAAAAAATTCTTGAAATAAATAATCACCAAGTCCTTAACTGTGTACCACTTTGAATACCTGCTGACATCGGTTCCTATCTTATTCATCCTGTCCACGATGTGAGTCACTCCTCTCTCCAGAGTATCCACCCTAAGGCCTATTAGTCACTTGCCAAACTGTCTGTTCCAGCACTCAGGGTCAAGGATCTTTGAAAAAAAAATGCATGTGTCTTTGTCTGTGTGCATGTATGCTATGTGTATACAGGTACCATTGGAGGCCAGAAGGGGTGGGAGAAGATAGCTAATAAAAGACTAGAAGGAATCACACACCATAGATAATAACATTTTATCTGACTCTTGCTAGCCTGGAACTCATGACCATCTTTATACCTTAGCCTTTTAAGTGTTAATATTACAAGAATGGGTCACAATACCTAGTAAAAAGCATTTTTTTTGAGTTTAAGATGATAGATAATAAAATCTTAGGTGGTTCCAGAACCCTGCAATCATGAGCTCCCCCCCCACTACACTCGGTGAACCCAGTGTCTGTACCCTGCCCTGGCTTCCCTTATGTACGCAGGGGAGAGCTGGTAACAGGTTCTACAACACACATTTCCTGCTGCTCCCTCTTGCCTTCCACCTGGGCCTTACTGCAAAGCAAGCTGCTGCCTGGCTTTGCTTGCTCCAGCATGCTCAATGGCTCTGCTCCATGCTCTTCCCCTCGCCCCAGACACTGACTCCATAGGTAGAACCCATAATGGAGTATATTATAAATCAAGGAAGTGTTTCTTCATGAAGCTTTAAGAGCCAGCATTAATTAAATACATCTTTTTACGTGGGATCAAATAACATCTATTGCTGAAGTCATTAAGAACAAAGACATAAACTCATTAAATGAATATTGGAGAGATCAAAATGTTCAGGAATTACTGACTACTGTATTTCACCACCTTGAGCTGTGATGTCACGTAGCGGAGGTTTTGAGTGAGAATAAAATCAGTCTTGGTCCTGTTATCCTACATAAAAATTCACTAACTAGAAAGTGTTCTTACTTAAGAAAACAAAGTCATCTTTTGTAGTTAAGTGACTGTGTCTGATTTTCCTGCTTCTCATTCATTTTTCATGATTTTTCTAACCTGTGAAGTGTGTGTGTGTGTGTGATGCAGAGAGAGAGAGAGAATAAGTGAGCACAGGTATCCACATGCCATGGTGTATGTGTAGATCAGAGGACAATTCTGAGGATTTGATTCTCATCTACCAAGTGGGGTCTAGGGGTCATAAGTAGGTGGTGAGGCTTGTAGACAACCTTCTCTACCCATAGAATTATCTCACCAGTGTTAAAACCATGTCTTCTTCATGAACAGTTTTGGTTTCAAGAATAAAGGTGGGTGGCACTCACTCGGAATCCCAGACTGGAAAGGCTGGGGCAGGGAATTGAGTGCTTATGGCCAGTTGGGGTTACACAGAATAAATCATATTGAAAACAACAACCATCTAGCTTTCAAACAAGGCTAGCATTAAAAAAAAAAAACAGGAAAAATATTTCCTTGTACTTGAGAGAGAGAGAGAGAGAGAGAGAGAGTTAGTTATCGAAGTCACTGGCAGGTGGTTCACTTTGAATGGCATTCAGAAAGAATGATAGGGACTCTTTGGGCTTTCAAATATCACCAAGAACTTGAGGTATAAAGTGTATCTTCTGAAGCTGCAGAGGAACCTAGAGGGAATACACAAAATGCTCTCAGTCACCAAAGCTTAGGAGAAAATAAACTAAGAAAATCTATAGCAAACTTAAAACCAGACACAGTACAAATGGGTTTTGGAAGACTCAGTATTTTTGAGGTTGTATTGGTGCACACCTGCAAACCCTGCACTGGATTGAGGCAGAAGGGTTATGAGTTCAAGGCCATCTTGAGCTACATAAGGAGACCCTGTCTCAAAAATATAAAAATATATAAATTGAAGCATTTCATTAATATCTATTCAAGAAAATGTTACACTGAATAAACAAATAAAACTCAAGTATTTTCTGCTTGGAGAAACAACAGTAAATGAAAATTATATAAAAAGATTGAGAATAAGATAATAAAGGCAAAATAATTACCAACACTGTTAAAGTTTGTCTGTTGATTCTCTGACAATAAAACAGTATTTAAAGGAAGAGATATCTAATAAGGACAAAAGACAGACATCCTACAATGAATGAGAAGTAACTACCAAAAGACTAAAATCATACAAGTCTAATACATACATCTTAAAAACATGCCTAATTTCATAGGGTAGAATAGTTTAACATACTTTCTTTAGAAATTAATATACTTAAATGCCCAAAGCCAAAACAAAACCAAGACAGGACATGTAAGATATGGATATCATAATCAATATGTTAATAAAACTTGCACAATTCCTTCTTCAAGTGGTTCTTTGTATTAGTCAGGGTTCTCTAGCAGTGGTTTTCAGTCTGTGAGTTATGACCCCTTTGGGGGTCGAGTGACCCTTTCACAGGAGCCCCCTAAGACCATTGGAAAAACGCATTTGCATTAACAGTAGCAAAATCACAGTTATTACAAATAAGGCTGCCATGAACATAGATGAAGAAGCGTCCTTATGGTTTGGTGAGGAATCATTTGGATGCATTCCCAGAAATGGTATGGCTACAGCCAGTGCATCAAAGGGAACAGGAACATAGACTTTGTTACCTCTCAATGAGACAGTTTGCCCTAGTGGGGCTGCCCTGTAGGCCCCCAGTGTATGAAGAGTCTCTTGCCCTCGTATGACTGCTGAACTGGGGCGGGGGACTGATATGTAGGGACACTCCACTCTGGAGGAGTGGGATGGAAGGGATAGGGAATATAGAGTGAGAGGGTGGGGCTGGGAGGGGTGAAAAGAGGGCACTGTGATGGAGATGTAACCTGAAGTAATAAATAAGCATTAAAAAAACAAAGAAAATTTTTAAAAAATCACAGTTAAAGAGTAGCAACAAAATAATTTTATGGTGGGGGGGGTCACCACAGCAGGAGGAACTATATTAAAGGGGCACAGAGTTAGGAAGGTTGATCAAGAACCACTGCTTTAGAATAACAGAACTTATAGAATGAATTTCTCAATATATGTAGAAGGGGGGTTAATTAGAATGACTTACAGACTGCTGTCCAACTAATCTAAGAATGGCTGCTGTGACTGGAAAGTCCAAGAATCCAAAAGTTGCTTAGTCCACAAGGCTGGATGTCTCAGCTGGTCTTTAGTATACACTAGAATCCTGAAGAAGTAGGCCAGCAAAATCAAAAGAAAAGAAATACACATACCACCACCACCACCAAACCCAGTTACCTAGACGCCTGTGTGAAAACACAATCAGTAACAGCCAAGATAATGTGTCTCCAGTAGAACCCAACAATGCTACCACAGCAGGCCCTGTGTATTGCAACATAGCTGAAACACAAGACAAGAACTTAAAATTGCCTTTAAGAGTAAATTAGAGGTCTTAAAGGGAAAATGAATAAATCCTTCAAAGAAATCATTGAAATCACAGTGAGTGGAGGAAAATGAATAAAATATCTCAAGACATAAAAGTAGAAATAGAATCAATAGGGGCTGGAGAGATGGCTCAGTGGTTAAGAGCACTGCCTAGTGCTCTTCCAAAGGTCCTGAGTTCAATTCCCAGCAACCACATGGTGGCTTACAACCATCCACAATGTGATCTGGTGCCCTCCTCTGGAATGCAGGTGTACATGCAGATAGAGCACTCATATGCATAAAATAAATAAAATAAATCTTTAAAAAAAAAAAAGAAAAAGAAATAGAATCAATAAAGACATCCCAACCCAACGTGAATCTGGAAACGAAAATTTAGGAACTTGAACAGGACCCTCAGAGGCAACCCTCACCAACAGAATACAAAAGGTGGAAGAGAAAATCTCAAGCATTGAAGATACACACACACAAAAAAATAGATAACTTGGTAAAAAAAAAAAAAAGTTAAATCTAAAAGGCTCTTGGCTCAAAACATCAAGGAAATCTGGGTCACTATGAAAAGACCAAACCTAAGGATAATAGGAATAGAGAAAGGAGAACAAATCCAGGTCAAATACACAGAAAATATTTTCAACATAATCATAGAAGAAATTTTCCTAACCCAAAGAAGGAGATACCTATGAAGGTACAAGAAACATACAGAACACCAAATAGACTGGACAAGAAAACAAATTCTCTTCTGCACATAATAATCAAAACACTAAATGTGCATAACAAAGAAAGGATGTTAAAAGATACAAGGGTAAAAGACAAAGTACCATAAAAAAGCAGACTTATTAAAATAATACCTGACTTCTCAATACAGACTCAAAGCCAGAAGGGCCTGAACATATGTTCTACAGACTCTAAGGGACCACAGATACCAGCCTAGACTACTATACCCAGCAAAACTTTCAGTCACAATGGATAGAGAAAATAAGACTTTCCATGGTAAAACAAATTTAAGGAACATCTATCTACAAATCCAGCCCTACAGAAGACACCATAAAGAAAATTCCAAATGTTAGAGGTTAACCACACTCAAGAAAACACAAGAAATAAATAATCTCAGACCAGCAAATCAAAAGAAGAGAAACACACACACACACACACACACACACACACACACACACACACAAACACACACACATACTACCACCACCACCACCACCACCACTACCATCACCACCACCACCACCACCATCACCACCACCACTTCCACAACCACAACAGTAAGACAATAGGAATGAACAAACACTGCTCATTGATATCTCTAAATATCTAAATATCAATGGTCTTAGTTCCCAATAAAAAGACACATACTAACAGAATAGATGCAGAAACAAGAGTCCATCCTTCTGGTACATCCAAGAAGCACACCTTAGCATCAAGGAGAGATCTCAGTGTAAAAGGATGGAAAGAGATATTCCAAGCAAATGAACCTAGGAAGCAAAGTGGTGTGGCTATTTTAATATCTGATAAAATAGACTTCAAACCAAAAGTAATCAGAATATATAGGGAAAGACATTGCATACTCATAAAAGAAAAAAAATCCACCAAGAAGATATTGCAATTCTTAACATGTATGCACCAAACACAAGAACACCCAAATACATAAAAGAAAAAACTACTACAGCTTAAATCACATGCTGAACCTTACACACGAATAGTGGAAGACTTTAATACCCCACTCCTCTTGCCAATAGACAAGTCATCCAGACAAAACTAAATACACAAATGCTGGGACTAACTGACCTACTAAGCCAGTCAGACCTAACAGATATTTACAGAGCATTTCACCCAAGCACAGATGAAAAAACCTTCTCAGCATTTCATTCAACTTTCTCCAAATTTGAAGCCACCTCTGACTGACAGTCACTTGCAAATGAAAATTTAGTTTCCTCCAAGGGAGTCTTACTGGGAAAACAAAGCACTCTTAAGGGTAGGCTGCATGCCCAATGTTAGTGTCATCTTTGGCGGTTTCTTGTCTCATAAGGTACTGTCAGGACTCTTTCTTTTAAAAAAATTATCTTATTTATTCTCTCTTTTTAACCTATAGGTCCTTTGTGTATATATTATGGCTTCTAACTGAGTGTTTTTATGGGATTCCTGAGTGTGTGTAAGAATGAGTCTCTATCTTGTGTTTTTTTTTAAGTTTCCTTGTCTTTGTTTTGTCCAATTCCTGTTTTATCATTATGATATGATATATGATATGATATAATTATCCCACAGAAGCCTGTTCCTTTTCTAAAAGGATTAAGAAAGGGGGTGTCTATGGATGGAAGGGGAGGCAAGGAGGAACTGTGAGGATCTGAGGAAGGAGAAACCATAATCAGGATATATTATGTGAGGGGAAAATCTCTCTTCAATAAAAGGAAAAGAATTCTAGTGAAAAAAAGAAAAATCACTTCAATCAATATGTTGACAGGTCTATGTATTTACCTAGAAAGGAAAACCAAGACTATACCTACCTAATAAAAATATGAATTTTATTCAGCTACACACACACACATTAAACATGTATATGAGTGTACATAAAATACATACACTAAATAAACTATGGATTAAGGAAAATATATCACACTTGTAGCATAATTTATGTAACAGATATGAGTATCATATAATAAAATCTTGTGAAGTATGCCATACATCTCTACAGGAAGGACACGTTAAATGAGTTCACAAAGATCTGCTATAAATCAAAGTGGAGAAGAGGTGAACAGTATGGAAGAAAAGAGAACAAAACCCTATAAAGCATATTGAATGAACACATTACAACACAAGACATCTAAACTGTCAGCTCGCTTAGGAGGGTATGCTCTTAGAGGATGCAAGCCTTCTCTTCACATCACAATTCTTCTACAACAGTCCATGCCCTCTCAGTTTGTCATAGCAACTAGTCCCTGATGTTTGTCAAAGAGTGATTTTTTATTATATCATTCATTTTATTAATGAAAATGCATTAACTTCTACATTAAAGTCCCCCTTGTAAAAAAGCTGCTCCTTTCTTCCACTTGTTTATTTAATTATCACTCAATCTTATCAGTATGAAGATAGGAATATCTATCTTAGTGTATGTATTGTCAAATGTTATCAGAATTTAGTTGCCAAAAACCTCCAGATATGCCATTTAGTGGTCCTGAGTGAGCATGTGTATATTTTAAGCAAACTCAGTGTTCTAGCACATTCTTGCCTTCTAACCAGATCATTTGCTTTAAGTTCATGCTACATTTCACCCTCCTCAACTGAAGAATCAGACATTTCTCCATGAAACCCTGTTTATTTTCACTAGAAAATTAATGTAGTGCCAACATGCTAAATGAAATAAATAAGATATACTCTATGCCAATATTTTGAAACCTACCTGAAACCTTTTAGGCAAACAAGTAACAAGATCAATTCAAAATTACATCTATATTACATTACCATTAAATCTTTTAATGGAGAAAAGAAAAATTTCCCATTCAGATATTCCACACTTAGCGTTCCTGCTCAATGGGAAAATAATTCATGTTTTACAGGGTCAGAAACCAAGGAGGCAAGTTATTCTAATCATTTTTTCCTTTGAATTCAATTTGTAACAGTTTTAATAAAATATAATTCATAGATTGCACAATCCAT
Organism: Lophiomys imhausi; assembly: GCA_907164525.1. Taxonomy (NCBI): domain Eukaryota; kingdom Metazoa; phylum Chordata; class Mammalia; order Rodentia; family Muridae; genus Lophiomys; species Lophiomys imhausi. Next base: position 1,359,095 of record CAJQZJ010032284.1, read on the forward strand.
CCATTTAAGCCTTGAGGTAATGACATTTGCCTTTCTCATGGTTGTGTAACTGTAACCCCAATGATCTTCATCTCAACCCTTCAGAAGAGACTCTGTTATTAACAGACACTCCTCCCATAATACTTAACTGGAGACAACTGCCCGGCTTTCTGTCATTATCAGTTTACCTGTTCTGGACATTCCATGTAAATGGAATCACTGGATACTAGCTCAATTTGACCTTGCTTCTGTCCTTTATCATGTTTTCAAAGCTCAACCAGGGAGCACTTACAAGATTTTATAGAGATATACCCATTTATTTATCTTGAGTATAAATCCTGGAATATGATTGTTACTTCTAGTGTTCTCTGTTTCACCTTAGAAGAACTGTCAGATGATTTACTATTTCACATTCTCACTATGGCCCCTTCCCTTCAGAGCCACTGTCTCAGAAGTCCTACAAAACAGAGCTGTAAGAGTGAGGGTTTCTTGTAAAGATCTGCTTCCTGGCTCACAGATACCCACCTTCTTGTTGTTAGAGGTTGGGGCCCACAGGTTGAGAGCCCATGCCTGTGAGACCTTACATTACAATTCATAACAGTATCAAAATTACAGTTACGAAGTAGTAACAAGAATAATTTCACGGTTGAGGATCATCACAACATGAGGGACTGTATTAAAGGGTCTCAGCATTAGGAAGGTTGAGAACCACTGCCCCAGAGCCATGATCACCACGGTACTGTAAGTTACCACAGCACCATGATCACTCTAGTAATCTAATTGAAGAATCGAACTTTAAATGCTACAGCATGGTTTAAGATTGTTCTGTTTCTTTTTCTTCATATGAGATTTAGGGCTAGCTTGTCAGTTTCCAAAGAGCCCAGTTGAGGTTGTGCTTTGGATTCCCCCCCCACACCAAATTTGTAAAAAACAAAAAAATAAAAATAGAAAATGGAGGCTATTCATCATCATAACAATATTGTCATCAATCCATGAACTTGAAATATCTTTCCGTTTGTTTAGGTATTTCTTTGTTTCTATAATGTCTATGTTTTTTTTTAGAAAAAAAAAATTGGCTTCTTTTGTTTGGTTTATTCCTAAGCATTTTATTCTTAATGGCATATTATGAATGGAATTGTTTTCTTGATTCTATTTTGAATTTTTTTCATGAGTAATTTTGTCATAAATAAAAGTACAATTTGCTTTTCTAAGGTGATATTATACCTATCACCTTGCTGAATTCCGCTTTTAGTCTTAATAGTTTCTTACTGGGTGTCTGACATTTGTAAGATGCAAGATCATGTCATTCTCAAATACAGGAAATTTCATTTCTTCTCAATTTAAGTGCCTTTTTTTACTGGACTGAACTTCCACACCCCTGCCCCAACTCACTGTTGAGGGACCCCCAGTGTGGCTGCATTCACAGTAAGGAATCAAACAAAGTCATATCCTCCCCACTTCCCCTCCCTCTCCCTCTCCTATGGGAGACTACAAGAAAGTGGATATGTGTGAGTCAGGAAGAAACCGTCATCTTGACCTGACAACCAGACTGACCTGGGACATCTAATGCCTCGGAATGTTGGAGAATACACTGCAGTTGTTTATTCCAATGGTCCAACGATATTTTGGCAGAGTATGTTGAGCAAATCAATTCAGAAGGCACTAAGAGCTGGACCACTGATGAGAGAGTCGCCTCAGGACATAGAGTGATAGGGAGTTCACTAATAGTCAGAGACTGGAAGGGTTTTGAGTTGAACCACAGAAGAAAGCCCAGATTTCCATAAAGTGACTGGTGGTAAGCCAATTCTACCAAGAGCAGAGAAATAAGAAAGAAGAGAAGAACAAGGCCCTCCTGGTTGTTGCTGGAGCTATCCTGGGGATATTTCCTTCTTGTTTTGAAGACTATGGCCCCTTTCCTTCTAGGCCACTGTCTCAGAAGTCCTAGAAGACAGAGGCGTAAGAATGACGCACTGTCCCTGATGGCACTGCAGAGCAGAGCACCTAACCAAAGAGTAGTATGCTAGAGCCTTGAGATCTAATGGGATTTGTCTAGTTAGACTTCCCTTTCCTCTTTCTTAGGTACCCTGTTAGAATGGGAATGGTTATTCTTTGCCTATCCTATCATTGTGTTCTAGAGGCACATAACTTGTCTGGTACCATAAGTTCAAAGCTAGAGAATTATGCTCCAGGGTGAATCATATACATCATGTCTCACTGCTATCTGATTTAGATAATTCTTAAATTTTTTTTATTGAAATAGAATTATATCATGTCCCCCTCCATCCACTCCCAGCCACACTCATTCAAGTGCCTCCCATGGCTCTCCCCCCCTCAAGTTGATAACTCTTTTTATTTGATTATTATTGTTACAGATATATATATATGTTTGTGTACAACATATGTTGTGTACAACATAGATGATAAATAGATAGACAGATAGATAGGTAGATGATAGATAGATAGATAGATAGATAGATAGATAGATAGATAGATAGATAGATTTATATAATCAACTGAGTCTTTTGTTAATATTTGGGTATATATGGTATCAGGACTGACCTTTCTGTACTGGACAGTCAATAAGAGGGCTCATTCCTTAAAAAAGTTAATTCTCCTTCTCCTAGTTGTCATTAGTTGCCTGTACTTCTTTGTCTAGGGATGGGATCCCATGAAATTTTCCCTCGTCCACATTAAAATGTCCATTGATATTGCCATTGCTCTGGTCTGGCTTATCCAGTATTTCTGGGAAAGACTGTTTCACAGGACACTTCCTGATGTTCTGGCTCTTACACTCTTTCTACCCTCTCTTCCAAAATGTTCCCTGAGACATGTTTAGATAAAGAGCTTGTAATTTGGACTTTAAAGCTAATTCCGTAATGACTTTTTTTGAGGCTGAAAATAAATGTATTTTGCATGAATTTGGGAATAGTTAGGGGTGGAATGTTATAGATAGAATATTTAAATCAGGGTGTGGTGGTGCACTCCTTTAATCCCAGCACTCAGGAGGCAGAGGCAGGTAGATCTCTATGAGTTCAAAGCTAGCCTGGTCTACAAAGTAAATCTAGGACCATCAGGAATACACATAGAAACCCTGTCTTGAAAAAAACCAAACAACAACAATAACAAAAGAATATTTATGTTCCCCAAAAATGATATGTTAAAGCTTTCCTCTGTGGTCACATTTGAAGTAAGAAAATAAATCCAAATAAGATCATAAAGGTGGAGCCCTGATGAATAGGATTAGAAGAGAACCCTGTGGTTCCTCTCATATCTCAAATATGAGGACATAGTAATAAAATAAGCTGCAAAGGTCTCATCAGCAGCTTTTCCTGATGGACCTTGATCTGGGACCTCTAACCTTTATATCAATGAGAAAACAAATTTCTATTGTTTATGCCATGCAGTCAATAGTATTTTTGCATAGTAGCATGAGCCAGCTAATACAAATTTTATTTCATTTAATGACCTAAGTGCTCTGGAAGAAACATACTTCACGATGCTAAATACAAGAGATAATAGTGGGTTGTTTCCAGTTTCCAGCTATTACAAATAAGGCTGCTATGAACAGCCTTGTGGTTTGGTGAAGAATCATTTGGATGCATACCCAGAAGTGGTATGGCTGGGTCTTGAGGTAGTTATTTCAAGTTTTCTAAGATATCACCAGACTTATTTCTATAGTGGTTGTACAAGCTTGCACTCCCACCAGCAATGTAGTAGTGTTCCCCTTTCTCCACAACCTCGCCAGCATGTGCTGTCATTTGAGCTTTTGATCTTAGCCATTCTGATATATGTGAGATGGAATCTCAGAGTCGTCTTGAGTTGCATTTCTCTGATGATTGAGGATGCTGAGCATTTCTTCAAGTGTCTCTCAGCCATTAAAGATTCCTTTTTTGTGAATTCTCTGTTTAGCTCTGTTCCCCATTTTTTGATTGGATTATTTGGTTTCTGTCCCTCAACGGAGGAATGGATTAAAAAAAAAAAAAACTGGTACATCTGCACAATGGAATACTACTCAGCCATCAGAAACAATGAAATCATGAAATCTGCAGCCAAATGGATAGAACTAGAGAAGCTCATCCTGAGTGAGCTAACTTAGACTCAGAAGGATGTACATGGCATCTATTCACTTATAATAGGATTTTAGCCATACAGTACAGGATAACTATACTACAGCCAATGCACCAAAGGGAACAGAAGCATAGACTTTGTCCCCTGTCAATAAGATACTTTGCCCTAGTGGTGCTGCCTTGTAGGCCCCCAGTGTATGAGGAGGCTCTTGGCCCTCATATGACTGCTGAACTAGGGAGGGGGACTGAAATGTAGGGACACTCCACTCCAGAGGAGTGGGATGGAAGGAATATGGGGTAGAGGGTGGGTGAGCGGGACTGAGAGGGGTGGAAAGAGGGTACTGTGATGGAGATTTAACCTGAAGTAATAAATAAACATTAAAAAAAAGAAGAGTGAGTACAGTACAGTATGGTTGAAAGAAAAAATAAAACAGAAAAAAATCCATTAAAAAAAAGATAATAGTGGAAATTATTCTGTTTTTCTCTGGGATAGGGTTGAAGGTTTTTCTCTATAAATGCCAGTGTTAACTGGGAGGCTTGAATGTTCCCGTCTATTCTGACTTTGCCTAATACTCTTATTATAAAAGGGTGTTAGGTCTTTTTATTATTTTTTATTTCTGCAAGTTTAGTTCGATCTTCTGTTTTGAGTATCTTGAAGTTATGTTACTGTTTGAAGTTTGTTTTGCTTTAATTTTGTAACATACACACAGTATTGTCCACTCTGCGCAAGTTTTCATGGCATGCTCTGTTTGAAACAAAGTGTTTTCTAATGCCCTTTGCAACTCTTTATTTCACTCTTTGTTTTCAGTAGTACATTAAACAACTTCGTATTCATGGATCTCCAAAATGTCTTCCTCCTGTCAATTCTCAGCATCACCCCATTGCATGATCAAATTTACTAAGTCTAAATTTCTGGTCTGAAATCTTTTATGAATTTCATGAGAATGTGTGTTCTGTTGTTGGATATGGTGTCCTACGGATGTCTATGAGGACTAGTCAATTTGGGATTCTACTCAAGTCTTCCATATCATTTCTTGATTTCTGTCTATTATCTTTCCATTATTAAAATGGGATATGGATGCTATTCTCATTAAAATGCCTACTTCAACTTCTCATTTTTGTCAACCCTTCCTATATCCAAGAGCTCTCTCTTCAGACACATACCTATTTATAGTTGTGATATCTTCCTTTCACCATTGTGCCTCATCTGTCCTTTCCGCTTGTAACCTTGTTCTAGAACAATTTCCCAGATGATGATGTGGCTGCCACAGCTCTCTTCTGGGTGCTTCTGCTCAGTAGAACTTTCTCACCCCTTCATTCACACTGTGCACCTTGTCCCATTGCCTCTGACATATGTCTCCTACAGACAGCCAGTAACTCAATCTTGGCTTTGTTTTCCTTTTCCCCTGATCTGATAACTTGTCTCTTGCTTGGATAATTTAATACACCATAATATTTAGTGAAATTGCTTGCATAGTGTCTCAGATTAGATTTTGTTTCCATATGTCAAGTGTTTTGTTAAATCATCTACTTCTCTTTTGCTGATTTTTTTCCTGTTTGTTGTTTTCAATTATAATGATTTAATTGTCTTAGTAACTTTCACTACTTGTAAAGATATTTCTTTGGTCATCACTGGAGATTTTACAGATTTTCTCTTGAGACAGAAAACAACAATAACGACAACAAAACTTAGATACTGCTCTATTCCTTTCCTTTTTGTTACATTATAAAAATGATTTATAACTAGTTTTTAGAGCTCAGTCAGACCTGGAACTCACTGTGTAGCCTGACCTTGAGCTCATATCCTTTTTCCTCATACTCGATAGTGTCAGCATTACATGTCTGTGCCACTGTGCTTGGATCCTAGAGCTTTTTTTATGATAAGGACAACTGTCATGTGCTAGAACCCCAGTTGTATGATAATTACTGCTTCATATAAATTTTTTTTTGAAAAAACAAAGGACAAGAACAACTTGTTTTGTTTTGTTTTGCTTTTGGTTTTGTTCTTTAATGATTTCTGCCTCCCCTTAGTTTTCATAGGGTCTGGAGTTGTCATCCTGTGTGATTCAATGTACTTTCACCTCACCCACATCCCCTGCATTGTTATTGGCAATTATCTTATAGGAATGTACATTATAAGCCTACATACAATAATTATAGTCACTTGTCACTTAACACCAGGGTTATATTATGTGAAATTTGTCTTCAGGTGATTCATGAATGTGCATACATCCTAGAATACACTGTCACAAACCTACATGTAAACCTATTAGTACAGGAGCACAAATCTGTACAGCGTGTTGCCACACCAAACTCTGTAGTTAGTTAATCACAACACCATGGTTATTTGCATATCTCAGAATTAAAAGATGTGGTAAAAAAAAAAAGGCTTAAAAAAGTCACATTTATATAAGCCATTTGGTTAAATGGAGCTTATGAGACAGTTTTTCTGGGTGAGTCAGTTTCTGGCTGCTGAGTATGAAAGTCTTGGATGTGACTGTTCTACTTCAGCTAAACACTCTACCCATCGGTGTCACAAAATTTATTTTATTGTTTTTATATTATAATAACTAATCTTAGGTTATGGTTCCTTTTGCACACTTATAAACTTCAAGTTCTTAAAATTTTTTGACTTTTTAAATGATGCTTAGCTTAAAAACACATTGCCTAGTTGTAAAAAAAATGCTTTCTTTATATCCTGTTCTCTAAGCATTTTCTATATTTTGTATTCGTTCATTTTTACTTTTTACACTTTTTGCTAAAGCACACACATTTGGTTGTTATGCCTTTCAGCTGTTTCTATTTGGTTCACATCTCAAATATCTAAATTTTTTTCTTCACTTCTGTAACCCACTGTCACCCCACTTTATCTCTCAGCCAGGGTGTCTTTCTGTCAACTCTGGTGGCAGGTGCCTTTCCCATGGACTTCCTTCATCTTGTTTTCCAGTCTGTGGTTTGTATCCCCCCTTTTTTCCCCTATGGGGTGGTTAGACATAGGGCAGCAATTCAGGATGTGCTCCCCTTGTTTGTTCATTTTACTGGTGGGCAGCTGGAGAACAACAACAAAGTCTATTCCTTCATTCCTCCGCCACCACTGCAGAATGAAGCCCTGTAGTTGTTCCTCAGTTAGCACAGCCTTGGCTGTGCCAGGTCACCCTGGAATGCCAGTGTTTTGGAGAGAGCTCCCTTAGATTCCTCTCTCTCATGATCACACCCAGGAGTCAAGCTCCACTAATTACCAGATGTTTGTTCTTCTCTTTCTGACGATGCCCTGGGGCACACATTGTTCCCTGTCTGATCCAATAAACCTAGGTCTCTTGGATGGATATCTCTGAGGTCAGTGTGTGAGGTTTGCTCTGACCCTAAGAAGGTTCTTCTTAGTTGACTCTTTTGTCAATTCTTTCTAGAAAACAAGCTGCTCCAGTATGTAGCTTGTTGCTTTCACCTTTCAAACTTCTATTGATTTCCTTAGCACATTTAAGCCTGAGCTCCCTTCAAACTTCATTGCAAACTCAATCAGCTCCTTAAAGGAGAGCTCTGAACTCTCAGTGCCTTGTCTGTGTTCTGGGTAAAATCTCCAAGCCATGAACTTTAGATCTGGGAACAAGATGGTTGCTTTGCACCCTGTATTCAAAGTTCAGAACTTTCGTTGGGGACAGTAGCCTAGGTCTTCTTGGCTTGTCACACCCTAAGAAATGGTTTGAGACAGTAAACAGTATTCTCAGTGTGCCATGGCTTCCCAGAGCCTCTGCCCTAAGAATAGGGGTATGGTGGAATAAGCCCACCAGGGGGATGCCAGGCATCCTCTTTCAGAAAAGCACAGCTCTCACCTTGTTCTAGGCATGAAATTATACTTTTATTTACTTTTTGATTTACTATTTTATTTCAAATGCCACTACCCTTAACAAGTTTCAGGAGGTTTTCTTAGATACATTTTTTAAAATCCTTCAGGTTTTCTGAATAAATTTTAAATGTTTTTAACCTTCTATAAAAATTTCCTGAGATTTTTAAATGGATGGTGTTTCAAAATGAGTTCACCTCACCCTTGTTCTTTGGGACAACTGTCAAGGGATGTATTGCAACATTTGAGAAGTGGAACTCCCTTGACATATGTTGACAGAAGTTGGAATGCAGAACCCAGCAATCATTTAACAAAGTAAAACACTGAACTAGCTCTTTGTTTGTTTGTTGTCTCACTGTGTAGCCCAGGCTGGCCTCAAAGTCTTACAATTCTACTGCTTCAGTCCTGGGATCATAGACATGTACTACAATGTCTTGTCAACCAACCTTAAATAACAATCTCAATTAAATGTTAACAAAGTGAGTTAGGTAGCTTATTTTTAAAATAATGATTAACTCATTTAACCATAGTGCAGTATGCTCAGAATTTAAGGATGTTTCGATATCAGATGTACTTTTTTTTTTAAAGAACACATTGCACATTAATTTACACTACACATTAATTTGCACTGTATCATTTACTGTGACAAGGGATAAAACTTCTATGTGTTTTTATGAATGCAGTATATAAGTGGTAAATGTAAATAAAAGTAGAAAAATGGACCATGTGTATAAAATTTCATAAAATTTGCACCCAGAAAGGAAAGAAAGGTGAATGAGATAGCAGACTTCCTTCAACTTGACTAGAACATCCTTAAATGTTTATTAATGGATAAAGAACACTTACATCCATATTTATGTAGAAATATAGATGACAAGTAGATTGGTGGATGAGTGATCATAGACAGAAAGATAGATGATAGACAGATAGACAGATAGACAGACAGACAGACAGACAGACAGACAGACAGATAGACAGATAGACAGATAGACAGATAGACAGATAGACAGATAGACAGATAGACAGATAGACAGATAGACAGATAGATAGATAGATAGATAGATAGATAGATAGATAGATAGATAGATAGATAGGTGGATGGATGATAGATAGATGATAGATAATACAAGTTTCACTGAGTATAAGTAATTCAAGTGCTCCTGTAATTTTGAATCTCAAACTTACTCCCGAAGTTCCTGGTAGAACTATGACAAGTCCTGTTAGAATGTCACCCCTGACACTCCTCACACTCCCGTGATCCATTTTTCCCTTTGGCCCATTTGCCTCCTCAGTAGGAGTCAGGATAGGAGTTCCATGATCTTGATTAAATTCCTAGCCCCAGCTTACTTACTTACCAAATATTCAATCCTGGATGACTCATTTCTTCTCTCTGTGCATGTGTTAGTGAGATGCGCTGACAAACGCTCCCTTTGTGAGTCACTGTGAAGAGCAGCCATCTCCTGTGAGAAATGCTTTACACACAGGAAGTGCACATTTCCCAAGAATCAGTCTTCCTGTTGCAGTGGTTCTTTTTCTTCCTCCTATCAATGGGCAAGATTATCTTTTAAAACCTGATGTGGATATATATTCTGTTCAGCACTCTGCTTCCCCATTCAAAGGCCGTTTATAAAATATGCCCACAGCATTAGCTAGCTAACACTACAGAGCTTTTCAATGGCCATGCAGCATTTATCTCTCTTTAATGGGTTCTTTCCCATCCTCTTGTAGGTTCTATTCCAGATTAGAGAATAATTTAGTGTCCAGTGGCCATGGGTCTTAATAAATGAATAGCCTTTCCTGGGACCAGCTGTCTCCACTTTGCTCCAATTGCCCCAGAACTAGTGACAGACTTAATTAACCCAGCAATTGCTAAGGGAGAATTACCATCTTTTCTTAGACAACAGCTCCTGATCCTCAAGACCAGATTTGACATTAAGAGGTAGCATAGTTAGATCTGAGCCCCAAATACCTATCTACACCAAACACCCTTCAGTTAAGTCTTTCTATGCTCTGGTAAGGACATCTGTCCATTTTAAATAAGAATTAACCTTCTCATTTCAGTTTTCCACTATTGAGCTTAAGCTAAGGAATACAGCAGGAACTGAGGAATGAATCAGTCAAAACCGTTGCTTTGGGGTTGTAGAAGATTTTCAAACACCCTCAGCAATGCATAGATAAGTCTTTTGATGAAACACTCCCGGAACTAAGAGACATTTTTAGCAGTCACAAATGTTTATCCTCAAGTGCTTGCCATGCTGTCAGCACAAGCTGGGCATGTTTACGATGCAGTCCACATCCAGCTTGAGTCCAAAATGTGGGCGGGCAGTTGTCAGAGAAGGCTCCAGAAACTGTCTTGTCGGCATTACTCATGAGGCTGGTAGCAAGATCAATAGCTGCAGTTCACCCAGGAAGCTGCAAAGCACAGCAAGGAGTCATTTTTGACACAGAGAATTTAGTGAGAATGATGTGCTTCTTTGCAAAATCCAAAAGGCAGCCTCCTCTGGTTAACAAAGATGGTACTGAAGCAGCAAGCAGTCTTTGGGCCAGACAACACCACCTGGGAATGCTTCTTCCTGGGAAGGAGCTGTATGGCAACATGGCATTCAAAGGAAGAAAAATCACAATGGGGTTTGTGTGTGCCAGAATTGCGGTGAGGCAGTGTGTTCTTGACAGAGCTTCAAGGCTCAGAAGGGAGTACAGCTACCCCTTCCCATTCTCTTCTACTTTTCCTCTGGAGACTATCTAGTCTTACACAATCTTAAGTCTCTTGAGACTCCGTTTCTGTCACAAGGCAGATGTGGTCTCCTGGAAATAATAATAATAATAATGGTAATAGTAATAATAATAATGGTAAAAATAATGTTGGAAGTGTGATGCATTTACCACACATGAGCAGGTATGTTTAACATGTGAGGAGAAGGTCAATGGAACTGGACCATGTGTTGAATACGTCTGAGAGTCAATGTTATCACTTTAACTACATTTAGACGTGGCTCATAAACTAGGAAATTTAAAAACAAACATATTGAGTAAAACAACCCAACCAGTATTCTGGATAAATCAACTAAAGGTTTATTAAACACTCCACTTGAGTGTAGAGACAACACATGCATTAACAGCCATAAAAGAAGTCATTTCTTGATGGTCTACTGTGTGCCAAACAGAACAGCTTTATTCTGTGGATCATCCACTGGGCCATGGATTAGAGATATTTCTGTTGCTGTCACAAGATGCCATGACCAAGGGAACTTAAGGAAGAGAGTTTATTTTGGCTTGCAGCTCCAGAGGATAAGAGTCCATCCTTTCATGGACGCATCACAGCAACTGATAGTCATTGTGGCAGGAACAGGAAGCTAAAACCATGCATTCTCAATCACAAACACAAAGCAGGGAGTGAACAGAAAGTGGGGCTTATACCACAAACACTCAAAGCCTTCCCCTTGGTGTGCTTCCTCCAGGAAGGCCTCAGCTCATCAAGGTTCCCGATCAGTGCCACCAACCGGAGACCAAGTTTTCAAATACCAGAGCTTACAGGGGACATTTCTCATTTAAACCATCAATGGCCGTGAAAATTGGATAATACTTGTATTGATTTTACTGATGAGAACTCCATCCTTTAGTAGTGGTTCTCAAAGTGGAGTCCCAAGGCTGACAGACTTAAACATCCCCTGGGAGCTTGTTAGAAATACCTATTCTTTGCTCCACCCCAGACCCCTTATGTTCTTGGCTACTCCCTGGCAATCTTGCATTTCAACACTTCCAGGAAATTCGAATGTGTGCTAGTTTGAGAGCATCACCCCTGGGGTGAAGCTTCTTGGCAGTCTTGACTTCACATTGAAGTAACCTAGATACAATGAAAAACTAGAGTACAGATCCCAGTCCCAGACACTTTTATTTGGTTGATCGGGATGGGTAGATTTTTTTTTTCAGGTAGCTATAATCAACAGCACCTCTACATGAGAAGCTAATTGTCCCAAGGTCCCCACAAAAAAAAAAAAAAAAGAGAGAAAGAAAACGGTGACATCAAATGTGAGCCAAATGTGAACTGTATCCATACATTGTCTTTGTTCAGAGTCTGGCCTAGGACCAGCAGCTGCATCTTCTGAGAGCTCACAGGGGATGTAGAATCTCAACTCTTCTCCACATGAGGTTTCAAATCTGTATATTAACAAGTTCCCTAGAGGAGAGATGTGGCTATGTTTAGAACCGCCTTTCAAATGTACAGCAGAGTCAAAAAGAAAGAGAAGCTAAGAGACAAACATCCACAAATTATCGAGTGATTGTTTGGCATCCACTTGATCCAGAAGACAAGGTATGTTTGAACCCCAGAACCAGGCCTGGAAACTTCAAGTCTTCAATTTCTGCAGTAAGGGGAAGTAGGGGAGGGATGTGAGAGGAGACAGCTATTCTCTATTCCATAGAAGTGAAGAACTTGTCAGCAGGACAGTGAGAAAGAAATTGGGTTTTAACACTTGTTAGCAGTAGAAATGATACAGAGATAGCAGTAGACAGAGATACGGGAGCCACAGGAATGCATTTCACAGCTGCAGTGGAGAGAAAAGCAAATTGCCCAAAGACTCGTGGTATTTACAAATATTAACTATGCAAAACATAACCTTGTCACACACAGGCCTGCAGGTAAAGAAACAAACCAAAAAGTTTTAAAAAGGATAAATATTATGTTGAATGGCAGTTGCCTCTGAAAAAGCAAGAATACAAAGTGGGGGCATGAAAGGAGACAGTGGGGTATCCTGTTTTACTATCTACTACTACTAAAGCTGTGTGGTAAGTCCTAGTACCTGGGTCTTTGTGATATTTTTAATGTAGTTTTGTACGTCTGAAACACCTAGCGTCTGTTTTCTAAGAAAACAAAACAAAAACTAATCGTACTTTTTTTCACTGCCTTGGGAACGGGGATCTGCGCCCTCCCTCTCATTACACTTAGCAATGTGGGGTGGATCGTGGGTCAGGATATGGGTGAGCCCTACTCCACATTCTGAATTCCTCACTAATTTATTTCTATAAAAAGTAATATTAGTCATGTTAGGATACACAGGTGTGTATCCACCAATGTGCACACGCACACTCACACACACCCCAGCATTTCCAGAGTTTCAGAGGACAGCAGGTATGAGCTTTACCTACTTACTGTCTTGAGTTTTGTGAACTGCTCCCTGTTCTACTGATGGAGAAGACTGGGAAATTGTCAAAATGAATCCAGCTGAAGTTATGATGCACCGACACACATAAGTATTTGCTGGGTGCTAAGCTTTGTTATCATCGTACTGTTTTGGGACCTAGATTCATATAAAGGCTCCACAATAGTCCTGTGAGGTAAGATGCCATTATATAGGCTATCAATGACATGTTTTTGTGCAAGGTCACAAAGCTTATCAGAGTCAGAGCCATGACCCAACTAGGTCAGTTGTCTCCGGAGCTCACACTGAACCATCCCTTCGATGCCTTGCAGAAGAGACCAGCATAGGGAGTGTCCTTACTCCATAAATTAGTAAAGCTTTTCTCTTAATCCTAACTCTTTTCGAATGACAGAAAGCACAAAACATGGCAAGAGCTCTGTAGTTTAAGAATTCAAATAGAGACAGCCTCTCTGGCTAGAAGACTGTTTTAATTCCTTGCAGCTACGGGCTGATCACTGGGTCAGCAATGTCACTCAGACACTTACAGATACAAACCCAGAGACCCACAGCTTGTGTTGAACATTTCCAAGAGTGAGAGAGGAATAATGGATATAAACTAAGGCCCATATACTGAAGCCACACTGCCCAGGTTTAAATTCGGGCTCTTAACCAGGATGTTGTTTGGAACAAGTTTTTTTTAGATTTGCTTTGCTTCAGTTTCTTGTTATTTAAAAAAATTAAAATACTACTGTCTTCAGAAAGGTGTTTTGAGAGTTATATATCTTAAGGACTTAGAATAGGGCCATATGTACACTGTGCATAGTATGTGGGCTCACTATGCTCGTTGTCACTTCCACACCAATTCTACACTGTGTTAAGAATAAAATGAACATTAACCCATACCACAAGCTCCCTGGAGGATCACAGGACGTGTCTAACTGTGCCCCTCAGCCTGCATAGGAAGGACAGAACTCTAGCTTGTAGCATATACACAGCTTTGGCACTGTGGTCTCTAGGAAAGGGAAAAAATGTTAGAGGAATAAAAGGCTAGGCTACATAGCTATTCCATTTGCATGAAAAAGGAATCTGCTTTCAGGCAAAGATGAGACACAAGACCAAAAAGTAACATTCTTCAAATCTGTTTTGCTTTGATTTTCTTAGTGTCACTTCAAAGCTGACTATAGCTCCTTGGAAATTGAGGGACATCGTAAGGCAGAAGGGGGACTGTAGTGCAGGAAGTCATTCTAGGGAGCTTCTCTGGAAGGCAGAGGACCATAGGTTTGCTTATTGGGGGTGGGGACTCTTCACAGTAGTCTTTCATCTCTACAAAAGATATTGACTAACTAAGTTCACATTGTTTAATCATAGCTGGTCCTTCATGGACCTCTTTTTCTGCAATGCACAGATAACAGACACCTAAAAAATGTGAAGAATGAGAGAGAAAAATTTATATTAGGAAAATGGAATGAGAGAGTTATGTTCTCAAGTGTCACCCATCCATAAATCTCTGATTGGATTAAAATAATTTTAATGTCCATAAATATGGTGTCTCTCAAGAAGAGATCATCTTAAGCACAAAGAAAGAGACTGATTTTATTGTCAAGGGAAATATGTTCAAATTCCACCATAACAACTCTATTTTCATCACAGACCACTTTTTTTTTGTCTGTTAGTTGAAACACTCCCAATATGTTATTCTTCTATTGTCTTTGAAGGAAAATTGATACTGTCTCACTAAGTTTCTGTTTATTTGAAACATAGCATGTAGGAAGAGAGAAAGAATTTTCAAGCAGGTGTTACATATAATACAAATCTCACCGGATCCCTCCTGGCTATTCCAGGCTTTCATGGCCAATAACACCTTCATTAAACAGATCACCAGACTAAGAGAGGGACTCTAAAAATGAACTCCAGTACAGTCATGGTTTGGCAGCTCTCCACCTGAAGGAATCATATGAAAGTATGTTTAGCCTGTCCCAATCTGTTATTTCTTTCTTCCCTCACTCAATGATGCCTAATGAGTTCCTAGTAAGTATTAAAAAACAAATAAAATGTTTACCAGAAAATGCAAACTCACATGTGTAAAATACTAGTGTTTGTTTTGAAGAAGAACAGAAGAGAGGAGAGAGAGGGAGGAGAGAGGGAGGGAGGGAGGAAGAGAGAGAGACAGAGAGAGAGAGAGAGAGAGAGAGAGAGAGAGAGAGAGAGAATGACATAAATGTTTTATGGCACTATTGTAACAGGTCACCTACCAAAGCTATTTCCTTTAGTTCTTATTTTAGGCAAGTGTGTGACTGTTTTCTTATGTGAAGTCATCATAGCCAGCCTCTGCTTCTACAAAGAACTTAGTATGCCCTTAAACGTATACCTAACTGATTCATAGGTGGTTAGAGGAGAGTTTGTCTAGTAGAAGCTGCCTGTTCCTGAAGGGACGGATGCCATTCATGAGACTCCTCACTACAGAAAGTGGCAAACAAGTAAATGACAGTCTTTAGCTTCTACACTTTAAGAAGGTAAAGACTTCAGGCCAGTGCTTCTTAAGACCCTCATAAGAGGGGGAAAAACTAAGTTTGGAGTGGTAGTGTGGCTGTTGGCACCAATTCTTATTCTACCGAGGGTCTCAAATATCCTTGCATTAAATTCCAATTACCCAGAGTAATTGGTACAAGTTTGTTCATTTCACCCCAGGGAAGCTGCTTGGCCCAAACAGCACAGCTGCTCGGGACTGAGGTATTGGCCCCAACAGTGTGATGGGGCCCCTCATGAAAGAAGCCAGGAATGCATAAGCCAGGCTCAGTGGCCGGATGCTTTATGTTCATCCTTTCACACAATGTGAGACAGGTGGCAATGGGCCCACTTGAAAAGGGAGAACCCTGGGGCCCTGAGGGGTTAAGTTCCTGGCCTAAAAAGTATCCAAATAGCAAGTGACAGAAATAGGACATAAAAACCTGACTGGCAGATTCTACACTACATGCTCTTGGCCTGTCCTATGTATGATTTTATCTAATCCATGACAAATCTGTGAGGTGGGGATGACCCACCACCTATAGCTCCTGGAAGAAGGCAATGTGCTTGACTTGGCCTTGCTGCCGGGAAAGCCTGGTTTTACTTACGTAAGGAGTTCAAACTTTTAGCAAGGATGCTTAAACGAGGGGGTGAGCTTCTCCTAAGAGGTACACAGCTCAGTTCCAGAAGGACACGACTTCACTGAGAACACTGTGGTGGTTGGGCTGGGGGTTGTTTGTTTCTTATTTTCAGCAGTGCTGAAGAGGCTGCAGTACAGTTTTGTTAGTTGCCACCCATCATTGGGTTATTTTCCATGGGAACTCCCTGGTCCCTGTTTTCTGGATTCATTTCATACAAAACACATCTAGCCAGGGAGCAGTTACACTGGCAGAAGCCCAGCCCTCCTGACATTTGAAGGCTTGTTTCATTCATTGTTGTATTATCGTTTTAACTAACAATTTGCCTTGTTATTCCTCATCCAACACTGGCTCGCTGATAGGGAAAGGCATCAGAGCAAGAGATGACCTAGCTATGAATGGGCCATTGTGTTTGAAATAGAAATCAATTGCAGCCATGCAGAATGCAAAAGAAGCTGCAAATAAAATTACTGTAAATTTAATTAAAACATTCCATCCAAGTCCATACATTTGGTATTGATTACCTGGCCTGCAATTTCAGGGAGTTAATTAACAGGCTCCTCCTGGACAACAAGTGAACGCCAGATCTGATGCTGGTTGTCCTAGCAACAAGTAGCACACAGATTAAATGGGAAGGGAAGACAGAATCACATTGAATTAGACTCAAATGCAATGACTTAAAAATATGAAGAGGCAACTTCAAGTTCAAAACACATTTCCTGGGCCCGAGTCATTTTATGATTCTAATTGGGCCAGAATGGAGTGTTTGTGCTGATGGACAGGAAGACAGTGAGAGGACTGGAGACAGGCATCACTTCAGGTCATTCATTACCATCAGAGCATTGCACCCAGCACTGCAGGCTTAGGGTACTGTCTCCACAAGAGTTCATCTCAAGTAAGAAAATAGGCCATTGTGAATAATCCCCTGGATCAATAAAGAGAAGAAAATTTATTTTCTCTTCCACAGAACACAGGCAATGGGAAGAAGTCCGTCCTAGGAGACACCATGGAAACAGTTTCTTGCCCCCTGTTAATACCCATGCCCCGGACACTGATGCATACACTTTGGGGTCCTTCCCCAGCTTTCCTGGCCAAAGGCTTTGTTTCTTCCTGACAGAGGTAGACTTCTGAATCTGGTGGCTGTACGCAAGTTGCCTAATGACTGTGGTCCTTAATTAGACTTGTAATTACGAAGAGGTGACACCACTTACTCCATCTGTCTATGAACTCCATCTCTGCCACCATCACTACCCTCTACACACACCTGTCTCGTGAATGCCCACATGCAGTTCTCAATTTGGTGCCGCACTGGTTTGTGTTGTATTGTTATAACTAATATCACTGACCGAGGCATTTTTGTAGAAAGGGCATTTCTTCTCTCCGTTCTGGAGGCTGGGAAGGCCATGGTAAGGTATCGGTGACTTCTTGCTGCATCATCCCATGGCAGAAAAGCAGAAGGGTGAACAACATACACCAGGGGAGACCATGAATGACACTGATGGCTTCCTAACAATGTGTTCTCCAGGTAATTAACCCATTCTTTTTTTTTTTTTTTAAGATTTTCATCCATTTATTATATACACAGTACTCTGTTTGCAGCCATACCTGCAGACCAGAGGAGAGCACCAGATTTCATTATGGATGGTTGTGAGCCACCATGTGGTTGCTGGGAACCGAACTCAGGATCTCTGGAAGAGCAGCCAGTGCTCTTACCCTCTGAGCCATCTCTCCAGCCCCAATTAACCCATTCTTAAAACACGACCATGGATCCTTCGTGAGGACTCTGACTTTACAGCCCAATCACCTCCCGTTAGGTACCCTCTTCCAAGACCAGCTCAGGGATCAAGCCTTCAACATAAGGATTTGAGGACCACACCCTAACTACAGTAGGTATTCTAGCCTAGAGTTTTATTTCACTCTTGAAACAGAAGTAATCTCAAAAGGGAGAGCATGAATAGTTAACAGCAGAGAGAAGTTCCCCATTGCCTAGAATCTACTCCATATCAGGAAGGATGCTGGGTGCTTTCCTCCATGCCGCTTCATTTAATATTTACAGCAAACCCTAGAAGACCACAGGTGTTACTGCTGAGGAAACAGGTCCTGTGCTGGTTTGAATGAGGATACTCCCAATAGTCTCGGGCAATTGAGCACTTGGCCCCTAGTTGGTGACACTGTTTGGAGAAGTTTAGGTGGAGGTGGTGTAGCCTTGCTGGAGGAAGTACATCACTTGGGGAAGACTTTGAGATGAACTGTCTCCTGCCACTTCCGGTTTGCTCTCTCCCGCCACTTCCGGTTTGCTCTCTCTGCGTGGTGCTTGGCAGTTAAAGATGGGAGTTGTAACTTCCTGCTCCTGGACCCCATGCCTGACACCCCGCCTTGGTGTTTTGTTTGTTGTTGTTTTTAATCCTGTGGAAGCATAAGCCAAAATAAGCTTTCTCTTCGTTAACTTGCCTTTGATTACGATGTTGTATCAGGGCAGCAGAAAAGTAAGTTAATACTGGTTCCCAGAAGTGAGCTTCTTCACCCTTAACCTCATCACGGGTCTGTTGTAAAAGCCATTTTTTTTCCCAAGGTCTATTTTTTCCTCCCCCCACCCCCACTCCAGTCCCCTGTTCAAACAGCTTTCCCATCATTGCTGTGGACCTTCCTTTTCAAAAGTAAAGCAGAATCCTAGTGGGACTCTGATTGGTAAACTGAAAATGCAGACTACAGGTAGTAGGGCAAAGTCGGCTCAACCGCCCTCACACACCAATGGAAACTGTTGGGATGTCTCTAGAGCAGCCAGTACTCTGGGGCCATGGCGATGGTTCTGGCAGCCGGAAGAGGAGTTCCTGCTCATCAGAGAGAAACTCCAGTGGGCTGCCCAGGACCCCTTTCTCTGTCCCTTGCGTTGCTGCTGCAGAATCCCAGCTGGTGCTTGGGATTCTAAGCCTACAGGCTTGGCTTCTTTCTCACTAACAACCACCAGCAAACAAACAAAGAAAAGGAGGTAGCGGCGTCCAAAATGTGTTTCCAGTGATCAGAAGGTGCTGGGTTTACATTCTTGGGCAGATTTAACCTAATCAGCTTTAAGTGAGATGGTGAGGAAAGTCCTGGGAAGAGCCCAGTCCAACATTAGTTTCAATTCTGGATGTGGGCTGTGTGTCCCTGCACCGATTGCCGTCATTTTGGATACTAGTTCTCTGTAAACTAAAGAGAATTAAGCCAAATTACACGGCACAGTGCTACCCCGTGTTACAGTTCTGCTACAAACACATTTAGAAGAAAATTTTGTATCTGTGCTATAATTAAGAAAACTGTTGGAGCTGAAGAGAAGTCTCAAGGTTCAGAGAACTGATGCTCTACCAAAGTACCCACATTCTATCCCCAGCACCCACACTCTGCCTTACAACCATCTGTAACTCCAGATCTAGGGGATCTGATGCCCTCTTTTGGTCTTTGACACTGAATACAAGTGTTACAGACACCTATGCAGACAAAATGCCCATAAACATAAAAATAATAATTTAAAACATGATTTGAAAAATAAGAAAACTAAAATTCTTTATTATAGGGGTTCACACCTCACTAAAATAAAAACTGGAAGTTTTGTACTTTGCCTCTTAAATGTACCTCCAGCTGCCTGTGGACTGAGCTTTGAGAGAAGGTGTAGAGAACCAAGAATCTTGAAGTCAACACCTGCCACTTCTCCTTCTTAACGTTGATGTCTGGTGCAAATCAAGTTGGAATCTTAAGGTATTCTCCTCTCCCTTTCCCAGACCTGCCTTTACCCAGAGTCTGGTGCCAGGTAAAGTCACTGGCAAGAATTCATAAGCAAATAGGGTAGACACATTTGGTTTGGGATAGAAGTGAGAGAAGGGGCTCTGTCATATAACAAACTTCCTTCACTCAAATCTATGTCTCACTTATACCAACGGCATGACTTAAGGAATTTACCTAACTCTAGATTTTCCTGAGCCTCATCTTGTTCAACCCTAAAATAGGTGTACTAATGTAGAAGTGATTAATGTGAAAGCCACACGAATTCTTAATGACAAAGAGTCTGAGGCAATACCTGACATAAAGAGGAACTTCAAAAAAAAAAAAAAAACCAATTATCTGTTATGAGGACCACAAGTGTGGCCAGAGGGCTCCTGTGTATGAGGCCAAGGTCATCTTCTGGACAACCTCACACTCAGCTGTTCACTCCATCCTTCCTAAGAAAACAGCCATTCAAGTGGAGATTGGATGATGTTGCATTGGAGGAGACACAGAAAGGAAAGAATTCCCAGACTCTCAGCTCTGATGCTCCAACCTAGGGCCACTATTTGGCCCTCCTTCCCTGTGTGTCATATCAGCCTATAAAATGGCCTGTAGTTTCTTAGGCTGCAATTAGGAACGTGTGTGCATCCCTGCATCTCTGTGTGGAACCTCGTTAAAGAGCATGATAAAATGACGGCTGAACAAGAGGTAAGTATCAAGAACTCGGACAGCCAGGAGGCTAATGAGAAACAGAATGCACTCGGAAAGGATCATGGGTAGAAATATTCTAAACTTTGCTTTAAGTTTTCTAAAATATGAACATTTTAACGATCTTGAAATCAGGGGTTTTCTTTAAAAAAAGATAGATAGATAGATAGATAGATAGATAGATAGATAGATCGAGACAGAGACCCATATGCAACAATACTTTATATAATATCAAACCCCAAAGAGTCCTCCCTTCTCATGCAAACTTTTGCTGAACACTTAGTATGTTCCAAGAATAATTGGATGGAAGAAATCTACTATTTAATTAGAAATATTCCTACCTTCTGGGGCTATTCACCTTTAACATACCCAACAGGCACTGAGTAGATGCTTCTGATGTTCTCTGGGCTCTGGGGAAGTGTGGAGCTGATGGGGTGTTTTCAACACACAGTGTGTAGTCCCTTTTAGGTTACAGAGTGTGGTTCAGGTCCACAGCTCTGGGAAATGTGTCAGCTCAGCGTGCCCCATTCTTCTTATAGAATGTTATAGGATGGCCTGGTATAGGGCATGAACTCAGCTTGGTCACAGCCTCACTCTGAGCTTTCCCATTGGAGACCATAGTCAGACTTCTCCTCATTCTCTTTTCAGGTAGCTGGTACTGTATCTAACATGGGGCTGGGC
The DNA here is from genome assembly GCA_907164525.1 of Lophiomys imhausi. Taxonomy (NCBI): domain Eukaryota; kingdom Metazoa; phylum Chordata; class Mammalia; order Rodentia; family Muridae; genus Lophiomys; species Lophiomys imhausi. Next base: position 1,380,393 of record CAJQZJ010032284.1, read on the forward strand.
CTTTTGGCAGAATGATGATTGGAAAGCAAATGAAGTGAAAGAAGAATGTATCACTGTGTATATGCATGCAAGCACACATGCCTGTGTGCATATTCAAATATGAATGTGATAGAAGAGGATACACATGCACATGTATGCATATGTGTGAACATATTTTAATGGGAGATATTGTGTGTACATGTATGCATACATATGTGTGCAAACATATGTGCTGGAAGAGCATGAGTGTGTCCATGTATGCTTATATAAGCATGTTTGTGATAGAACACACATGTGCATGCATGGGTGTGCTAGCACATATGAAAGTATGTATGAGAAAGTTTGTAAGAAACAGCGATGAAACAGTAAAGAGGATATTCTTGGTGTTTTGTGCAGGTATCTGCAATACCTGAAGCCTCCCTTACTTCTGCTCTTTCATTGCCTTGTTATTAAAGGCAAGAACGGGCACAAAAGAATCGCATTCCCAAGAAAGAGAGAAAACAAGTTAGAAAATAAAGGCAATGTCTCCAACATTCTAGGAACTTATAAACAGCTCACAGAGCCAAGCACGGCTTTTAAATTGTCAAGCACCACAAGGGCACTCTTACATGTCCACAAGAGTAGGGAAGCCAAGGGACTGGGGCGCTTCACCCCAATGCTTGTGCTCTGAAGCACTAAACACGACCTGCAAGTCTCTCTTTCAAGACTTTTAGTCTACAAACAAGTTCTTGGGAAGAAGATTTGGGCACTAACCCATAAAACTCTATTATTCCAGGGAAAATACAATGGGTTGCATGTTCCCACAGAGGGCCACTTGAAACCCTAGTCCTGTGGCACATATGACTATGTGCTCAACGTGGCACATTCTGTGTCCAGCCACGAGCTTGCTATGTAGCAAGCATGAAATAAGTGCCAGCAAGAGAAGGAAATGAAGCTACCACACAGAAGTGGTCTGTTATCAAGCTTAGGAAATGATGCATGCTTTATCCACATAGATCCCCAGCACAGAGAAGAAAGATGAAGAGCTCTGAGATCAGAGAGAAGCAGGCATCCTTTTGTCAGAGTGGGCCCCAGACCCTTTTCTCACTGATTAGCAGCTTTCACTTGATAGCACCAAACAGCTCCTCCTACACCCCAGGTCCAGGGTGGAGACCACATGTGGACAACATGGGCTTGGGACACTAAGAGACAAGGAGACCTTCCGGGTAACCTGGCCCAGGCACATTTGGAGCTGGCTTATCAGGAAGCCTCATGCTGCCTAGCAGTATCTGCTTCACATTTGCATCTCACTTACGCTACTTGCCAGAGACCATTGAACAAGGAGTATAGCTTACTAGCCACAGGAGGATGTTTGCATCCCACCACACAAACTACAGCAGCCAAAACACACACAAACACACACACACACACACACACACACACACACACACACACTGGGGGTGTGGGTATCTTGATCATAAGTGTTTAAATATTAGGGCAAAGAGAAAGGCTTCCAATCTAAATGTAGCAGGGTGGCACAAATTGGGAGAGATTAATGGAATCAGACACACACTCTTTGAGTCATTTTTAGAAAATCAGCAGGTTCTCACTGGTATTATCCTACTTCAACACCACAGTGGAAGAAACTCACTCAATAGCTTTCATGGTCAAAACCACAGGAACCCAATAAGCTATATTAATGTGCACAAAAGATCAGGGCCAGGGCAGGAGGGACAGCAAACTCATTCTAGGCATGAAATGGTGCCAGAACTCAGGAGCTCAGCTTCTTTAATAAAATCAGATATTCTCTGCAAGAAATTAACCCACTATGATGATTAGCTACATCCATTCAAGTTCATCTTTTCATGCAATAACACTCTAAGAGCTGAGCCTAAGAGTAGAGTCTCGGGGTTTCTTACCCCCAAACACAATAGGATGTGTGGCCAAAAGGGAGGTTAAGTAGCTCGATCCTTACTACTGACTTTTGGGGTGCAGATGAGAGGAAAAAAGAGGGAGGGAGGTTGTGATGAAAGCCTTTGTCATGTAGCCAGATATGATGGGATACTCCCATAATCCTAGCACTGAAGATGTGGAGGCAGGAAGTCAGGTGTATGAGGCCAGCCGGAATTACACAATGAGATTTTATCTCCCCAGCCTCTACCGCCCTCCTTGGAGATTTTTTGTTGTATTCAGTTTGCAAGCCTTTCCCTGGCTCTGATGGTCTTATGGGAGTCGGTCTGTCCCACATGTTTTTCTTCATTTTCCCCCAATTATCTTGTAAACTGAAGCCTGAACCCAGGTATTGCTATATACCCCTGTAATAACCAGTCATCCCTCATGATTTCCTTTATCTCAGTGATTGGTCCAGGGATAATCTTAACACTCAAGCCAACCAATCAGAAGGCTTCTTGAAACTGACAAATTCTGGAAGAAATCAGTTTTACCACTGGGTGAGTTGGATTTAATGTTTTATAACATTGTTGAGTTCCTCAACAAGCACATGCCTGGAACCATTGCATCCTTCTTCCTGAAGCTGGTTTGTGCTATTTTGTCACAAGTAGAAATCTTGACCTATGCAGTAACCCCTACCATTACCAGATTGTTAATAGCAAACTTATGATTGTGAGAATATGACCCTGTACCTTTAGACTTGATCCCATAGCTTGAATCCCTGCCACTCTAACCCTCCCTCTGAGACAGGGTTAAGAATCAGCGTGCTGTGACTTGACAGCTCCCAGTTTATGGTACCTGGCTGCTCGAAGCCCCATTCCATATATGCTGTGTTGAACAATACCATGCAATGCGAACCTTCTCAACATCATTAAAACATTGGACATTTCCTTTGTCCTGGAGATTGGTCCAAGATTCCTCAGAGAGACTTCTGGAGGATTTGACCCCGAGATGAAGGGTGTTCTCTGAGATGAAGGCTGTTCTGGCCTCCTTCCTTCTCCCCCTACCGTTCCTCTCATTGGTGGCTATCTCTATCACACACTCTCCATTCCTCTCTCTCATTTTTACTCTTAATGAAGCTCGTTTTCAGGCTTTAAAGGAAAGCCTCTCTTTCATGTTCAGATCTCCATATACTGTATTGTTTCTAATGTTCTCACTTGCACCCCAAGGCTCAAGTGTGGCCTCGAGGCATCTCATTCTAATAAACCTCATTGAAGGGAATTGTGCCAGCTCCCTCTGTGGATAGAATGCTGTGGCTTTTACTTCTTTTTAAACAATGATTGTACCATCCTGCAAGTTTGAAACCAAAGCAAGTCTCATTGTTCTAAAGTCAAGATATTGACTGGACTGGTTCCTTCTGGTGCTTCTGGCAGAAGAAATTGTTGCCATTCACATTAAAGCTTCTGGGTACCACTACATATCTCAACCAATAGTTTCTGCATCAATCCAATCTTTAGAATCTTTGGCACATTAAGTCCTAGTCCTCATTCCTTCCTTTTAGAAGGAATGTGTTTTGTGTTTGGCTTCAGGAAGCATCAATAGTACAGGATACTCTTCTTTTATATACTCCACAGCCTCCAAGACCATGTGCAGCCATGGGCCAGAAAGGAGTAATAGCTAAACTGTCCTTGATAGTCTGGTGATCCTCTCCCCTTATCTCTCCAAGGGAAAGCTAACAACTCCATTACTGTCCTCACAGGTAGCCTTTGCTGTACCATTTGCATATCTATTGCTGCGAAAACTACTGGAGCAAGGTGTTCTGTGCCACCACAGCAGCCTCTGCTCTTCGATGGCTGATGGCCAAGGGAAGCTTGGAGGAAAGAGCTATAATGCATCATTTCCGCAAGACCTCCTTCATCATGGAAAGTAGCATATTCACATATCCCATAGGTTAAGATATGTGTATTGTTGAAAGGCCATTATTCAACAGATTATACTTGCCATCCAACAAAAAAAACAATAGAAATTAAATGTATGACATATTTATGATGTTCTGAGAGCCTGATGCTATAAGCATCTTAAATATTAGACAAGACCGAATTATGGCAGAGAGAACAAAAAAGTGGTCTAGATTCTTCCTTTGGACTCACTCTCTGCTTTCATTTTATCCCTCTGAACTCCTTGGATAAGCCTTACATTTCTTCAATGTATATTATCGAAGTGTAACTCTTCAGAAACATTAATTTCCCACACTGATAAGAAGTAAATTTGGGAACCTACAAGGCTGTCTCAGATCCTCTTCCACAATGTTCTTTGCTTGGATCTTGTCACTGGGTCTACCTGAGAAGAATACTACAGATTCTTCTTAAGATGAGCCAGGTCCATCCTCTGGGAGGAGGCAGGGCTTCTGGTTTTTGAAATGTACCACAGAGATCGTAATACTGCTCTTGAATCCATGATATAAGCCAATGCTGATACATCCATCAAATTTTATGATTTGGCGAAAGACACTTTGCAATAAATATACATCAATCAGTTCAACTCCTGCTTCCTCCTCTCACTAGTCTCCACTGTCTCTCAAGTTGAGAAACCCATTATTCACATCAATAGGGTTATCTAACATCTATGGACACTTACCAAGGGCCAAATGTATGGTTATGCACATGTAGTAGTCAGGGTTTGTTAGCTGCTGCAACATATACACCTTACATTTTTCAGTGGCTTCACAGAATAAAAGTTGCTCTATAGTCATCAGAGGCAGGTGTAACTCCGATGTTGACATGACATGGTTCAGCTCTGTGTAGCCAAGTGAAGGCATAAGCTGCTTCCCTTTTCAGTATATCTCAACCATCCTCTGGAACACCAGAGACCTCAGCAATAGATCCAGGCACAGGAATATCATGAAGGCTTGCTTCAGGAGAATTGTGTAGACCTGGTATACATCACTTGTACTTAATTCCCATTGTAAGATCCCAGGCAATTGAATCCTATCATTTTGAAAGGGAATCTTAGAACTATAGACTGGTTTGTGTCTCGGAAGAAGAGAGAAAAGATTTTAAAGAGCAAATAGCAATTGCAACCACTGTGCATTTCTCATGGAACTTCAGTTCCATCATCAGCATGAGGTAATACCACTGACTCATCCATTATATATTTAGGTCTCTAAGAAATAACAACAAAACAAATAAACAAGCAAAAACCTCACAAGGTCCACTCAGGTCTCTCTGATTCCTAATGCTATTCTCTTGGGCAGAGCCTCGAAGGCCACGGCCATGTCTCTACTATGCTCTGTGAATCTTCTGCAATAACTCTAGATGTTTCCATATGGGAGCCCAGCACTGGTAGTGTACATTTTCCAGTCTCCTTTGTAGTAAGAGTGAGTTCAAGTGCCTGGCATCTGGTGACGAAATGTAAAACAAGGCCAGCAAGATGTCTAGGACTGGCATTTAGTGGAAAGAGGCCAAGGATGATGCCACGTGTCTACAATGCACAGAACAATCCCACAACTAAAAATGGGCCCAGACTGAGTAAGCCCTGCACTTAACATCCCTGTCAGATAAGAGGGGGCCTCTGGAAGCCACCCACTGGAAAGGTCCCTGATGTTGACATGAAATTGCTGAATTTAAGTGGCACAGATGTTTTTTTCCTCCTTTTAATGCAAAAGTAAAAGTGTCAAATAATTTAACTTATGACAGAAAGTATTGCTTGAATAAAAATCTAGCCTTCAGAAATAAGATTAAAAATAACCAGAATGTGAGCCAAGCCAAGCATCAACTTCTAGCAGAACAGCAAGGTCTGGGACTGAGGGACCCCCAAGGACATCCAACAGGGGGGCTGTTCTCTGCTCTAGTATCCCTTGATTGAAACTCATGTGCCAGGATGGCACTGTGGGTCCAGCAAAGCACAGAAGCCTGGCTATGAGTCTGAACTGGTTTTATGACAGAATAGATAAAAAACCAAGATGCTTGTACTAGAGACACGGTGGTTAAGCGGTGCAAAATTAGGATGACTGAGTGAACTCAACTCGCAGGTAACAAACTTGTTCCTCTTGTTCCCCCACAAATACTTAGAAGCCGAACTTTGAGAGAGGCTGAAACAGGATAATTTCTGGGGCTCATGGACACATACCTGAGCATATAAAAAGGGAACCCTCCCTCAGAGGAACAAGTGGAAAATTGTGGAAGGGGATACTCAGTGCCTTTCTCTGGCTTCCCTGTATGTCCACAGGCATGCGTACTCTCTTGTTTATGTGACATACATTCACACAGGCAAATATGTGGCTTTAAACACTGTGAAGTTGAATGCTCTCCTTTTCAAACTCCTCATGGCTCCAGACTCTAAGCCTTTGTCAGTATGGCACAAGGGTCAGAAAGGGCAGGAAGTCAGTGACCATGATTTTGCTGGTTAGGGTTGCTAGAATGATTCTTGGTTTTTGTTTTGTTTTCTTAAACAGTGGATTAGCAGGAATCTAACAAAGGACCTCACTAACTTTGTAGATGGCAAGAAGGACACCATTTTGCTGTAACCATTGTCTCTAATGGAGACACTTGATCCTTGGATCACATAAAAGTGATGTGCCCAGAGACCAGATATGGTAGAACATCTCAGTTCTCAGTTTCTTGAGTTTCTTTTGTGAGCCAAATCTAGATGATTCTTCTGGATATCATTGCTGAACCAGATCTTGACCCTTCTCATCACCTTCTCCTAGAGTATCATATAACTAATTAGCTGCTTTTAGCTTAAAAGAATATCCTGTTTTCCAGCCAGCCATGACTAAGTCCTTTCCCACCATCAGTTTTGAGTTTCAGTTTCATCACCAACCTACCTCACCTTGGTCCTTCTAGGCTCTTGCAACCCAGGCCAGGTCCTGATTCATGCCTAAACAGAAGGTCCAAGTGCCCCTAGTCATTCTAAATCTCAGGAAGTTTCTAGGAATGAGAGAAATAAGAATTCTGTTTTTCCAGAATTGAAACTAGTGGGGTGTGACTCTGGGTACCAGAAACATCATTTCGCAACCATGAGACTAAACCACCTGAAAAATGAATTCTACAAAGAGCAAGCTGAGCTGATGATGAATGAGAAATCTCTTCTGCAGTGTCCTGAGCTCTTGAATCCAGCCATACCTAAAGTAAGAGTTTCTTTCCCTTAGGTGATTAGGGTCCATAAAGCAAGAGGCTGTTGCAAAATTCCTCTTTTCTATAAACAGGTTGGGACTCCATTATCCATCATTTGTGATTACAAAGTGCTGATTGTCACACCGCCACTGTACTCAGTTATTCTGTAGGCCTGTCTCTGCTTCCAGAAGCCAAAATTTAGTGTAAATGTTTCCTAGGAAAAACCAATTACGTGCAATAGAATGTGCAGAGTCTGTAGCCACAGGCTACCACTTTGTTTTTTCTCTCTACCCTTGGGCTACCCCCTGCCTTTTCCCTCCCAAGTGTCTGGGGACACCCATCCAGTGGGTGATTCTCCAGAAACCACCAGCCCCTGAGATCTCTTGTTTGTGAACTCAGTACATTAGCTCTGGCTTCTGAAGGAACAGTTTGTCCCTTATTCTAATTGATTTGTTTCTTTCTAACTGTGTGCTCAATCTCGATTCCCTTAGCTGTAGGCGGCGAAATCCAGGGCTGAGAGCTCTGGGAAGCCTATTAATAGTGGCACATCACTTGTCATGTGGAAGAGCATGAATCTGGGTGGCTATGGAGATGATGAAGGCTGTAGGAAGAGTGAAGTAGAGCTGGGGTAGCTTTGCTGGGAGAAGAGAAGATTGTGGAGAGCTTAAAGCAGACAAGAAGGAGTAGATAGCAGCCTGCAGAAGTCACTGGCCATGTTTAGATGTTGAACATGGGGGGTTATGGGTGGAAGTGAGGGACACTATGGCACTCTGGCAGCCACCAGGGTCCCTAGACACAGCCTTGTTGTAAAGCTTCTCAAAAATAAAAATCATTATTTATGATGTACTGGATAGAAGCAAGACTGTGTTTGCAGGGAACAAACACTAGTGAGGCTTGGTGTGGTCTCCTAGTTGGTGTGGCCTCCTCCCTTGGGCATCAGAAGGACTCTTGTTGTCTCCTGCCTAGTGTCTTCTTCTACCTACTATTCAAAGCCAGGCTTCTGCGTACCAGGGCTCAACTCTTCCTGTTTCTATTGCCACAAACTGTTAGACAAAAAGCCAAGATACAACTCACACATCCATACTTTGTGGGTACCCTACATATATGATTCTCAAGAGTGCGTTTTTAGGCCATATAGAAGGCCAGAGTTGGGGCTATCTAAGGCAAGTTCCCAGACTACATCACCGGTCTGCATTGTCTTACAGAATAGAAGAATCCCCTTCCTCTGAGATAAGCCAGAATTTCTGAAACAGCATCCCTTACAGCCTGTGTTATCTGTGTTTGACTATCATCATTCTAACCTTAAGCTTATAAACTCTGTGAACCTCGAATTGCTAAGAGAAGACTTCAGATGCACCAGGCTTATTTAAAATGCACAGGGCCATCCAACGGATGTGCTGAATGAGCAGGCTCTGATGCCACTCTTCCTTCCCCTCTCCATTCTCTTTCCGTATTAAGATTGAGGCAGTGACTGGGAGGTATTCTTCCGGCAGGATAGAGTGGAATATTACAAAATGCATTTGCAAGCAGCCTAAATCATGATTGACAAAACGGGATTTGTTAATACAATGGTTTGAGGCACTTGACAGAAACTTTTGTCAACAGTGTAGATTAAGGGATTCGGGTGAGGAAAAAAAAAATGAAATTTGCAGATGAAATGGCTTTGATGTTTCTCCTGAAAAGCATTTTGTTGACAGACTGGATCAGAGTGAAAAAATGTGCATTTTCTCAATGCATGTGTTTTAAGTCATTGACAAAACAAGCATTAGTCCTGCTGTTTGGGCTCATTTGTCATCTACTCTATTGGCTTTGCCTCTAACCACAAAGGGGCTAGGACATGAGTATAAAAAGATAAAAAATAAAATAAAACTACCAAAATGGGTCCCATAATGAAGGGGTAGGTCATGTCACATTTTCAAGTGCTTCCTGACTTACTTCAAAGACGCATTTGGGTCCCCTTCTAGTAATTTTTTCCAGATTCTTGCCCATTGAGGAAAGGTCTTCTGCTATCAATCCACTTAATTTGGGTGAGCAGCACAAACTACCTGAAGGCTTCTAAGCCAATGGCTTTCAAGGTGTGGGTGCCCAAACTAGCAAGAACTCCACCTCTGGAGATTGCTCCAGACACTAGTACTCAAGCCCAGATATGTGAAGATGAGGAACCTGTCTCTCTATACGTCCCTTAGATTATTTAAGATACACCCGTCTCTCTATACGTCCCTTAGATTATTTAAGATACACCCAACCACAAGGCTTATTGATTTGAGCAATAGCCAAAGAAATAGTTTGGTTTATATAACTGCAATATCAACAAATATGTAATGTTTCAAGTATGACTGTGTCCAGGAGTCCAACTGACATCAGTGATATATTGCTCATCTTTCTTCTAGACTGGCTGCATTCTTAGATAACATCTTTCTCTATCATGCCTAGATGTCACTAGCTTCAGGATGTCACCATCTCCCTGATTACTCTGGGAGAGAGAGAGACAATGGGGCTCCATTTTCTTTGACTGGTCCAGCTCCGGTTTTGTGCTCTTCTCTGGAGTTATCACAGTAGGTTGAAGATGTCTGAGTGGTCATTTTCATCATGTACAAGTTAGGGGTGTTTTGAACTCGTGAGTCACAAAGAAAGGGAACACATCAGCCATCTTCCCTAGAAAACTCAGTGTGGATTCAGGAAACCAGATGAGTGGCTGCCAGCCAGGCAAAAACAAGTAGCCATGAAAGGCACTTCCCCGGAGTCTTCTAATAAATAATAAATTAAACTAACAGTAGATACCGAACACACACACACACACACACACACACACATCTACACACTGGGAAAGGAACCCTATGCCTTTAATACAACTTCCTCAGTCCTCTATGGCTACTTGGTTAATGCAAAGAAAAGATCAGTTCCTATAAATTAAACCCTAAAGCTTTATTCGGAGCAAGAAGAATTCTTAACATCACCAGGTAGGTGTCCCTGAACTCAGAGGGCTTCTTAGAATTGCTCAGGAAAGGAGACTGCACTCATCCCTTGAGGAGCACCTTCATGCTCCCCACAGAGAAAGGCCCCTCACCACCTTTGACTTTGCTGCACGTGGCGTGCGTCAGCCTCCACAGAGCTTTCCATGCCCCCGCCGTTCACAGCACAGTGAGTTTGCTGAGGAATAAAGAACTCACGTACACAGTTTGGCTTTCATCTTCAAACCGAGGCTTCAACTTTGAACTGTCATTCGTGTGCCATCTCGGCGTCCCAAATCCAATGTTTTACAGAGGCGAGGGAAGAAAGAAAACATCCATTCCCCGCAACATCATGTCTAAACAAGAACATAGGGTTTTTTTTTTTTTTGGGGGGGGGGGGGGGGGGTTGGTTTTGTTGTTGTCATTTTTTTGGTTTTCCTGTTTGGGAGCAAGTGAAAACTCTCAAGGAGTAATCTCATTCTGATGTGAGAATTGCTATTAAGAACACATATCTTGTCAACTGCCGCTCACAGGGCTGGCTGCTGGCAGACTTATGTGTGCACTGTTATCTACACTGGGGTCACGTGTCATGCTGCCCCGTGCCTCCAGTACTCTGTGCAGAAAATGGCACAGTTGGTGCCAAACATGAACAACTGTACTGAATCATGTGGCAAATGACCCCCGTTTCCCTCCCTTTTTGCTCACTACTGTTAGCTTACATCATGACCACAGAAGCCTCACGTCACTGTTGCTGCCTTCTGTGAGGGTACAGTCACAGGCTGGGGTACAGACAGCAGTTCTAAGAACTACAGGAGAAGAGAACCTGAGAACAGTTTTTTTTTAATGTTTATTTATTACTTCAAGTTACATCTCCGTCACAGTTTCCTCCCTCCACCCTTCCCCATCCTACCCTCCCACCCTCTCCCCCTTCTCCCAGCACTCATAATTCTTTTTTAATAATTAGGCCACAATTATGAAAATTATAAGGCATAACATACATTCCCAATGTCCAGTCCATACATATTTGGCAACTGATATTAATATTCTATTATCCATCTATCTCCATGAGTTTAAAGTTCTATACCTAACTCATTTTCCATCCTAACTTACATTACCAACTTAAAAACATTTTGTTAGCCCTAGAACATCCTTTTAACTCCTAAACAACTTAAAATTTAACTGTGAGACTATAACTGTTTAGTCTTCAGCCACATCAGAGACCTGAGGATTATTCTCTTATAAGTGAATATTAACCATATATCACAGGACAACCATCCTACAACCCACAGACCCAAACAGATGGGAACCTACCATAACTCTACTAGAAAAAACTTCACCCAGCAGTTAGTCATGGTACCTGTTACAGGTCAGTGGAACACCTTACCCTAGATGGGTTGCCATATCAGCCCCAGTACAAGAGGAAGCTCTTGGCCCTCACTTGAATGACAAACTGAGGGATTATGATATGAGGGTCCACCTCATCTGAGGAGAACACTCTGAGTTTTACACTTGGCTCCCTCACATGGCCACCGGAGGGCAGCAGAGAACACGATGCTGGCAAGGGCCATTTTGTCCAGTCTTTGTCTTTGGCTCTCAAGTTCCCTCACTTTTCCCAGCTTTCGTCCTTTTGTTAACTTTTGGCTTGTATGGAAACAAGTTTCAGTACACAACAGCCTGACTGGTTTTAGAACAAGTAAAAGAATTCTTTTTCTACCCTCTATATTTTAATGTGACTCCTCAGGAAAAAAATAATTTTGTCAATGAGCGGAATCATTCAAAGTTTACAAGATGTACTTTTTGTTTTTAATGCCCTCTCCTTTAGAAAATAAAAATAAAGTCTTTTCTACCTACATTAGGCTGGAGCTTTTCCTTGTGGGCACCCTTTCTGTAAGATCTTTAGCTGATCTCTTCCATCACTCCCTCCAGCTGCCATTCTTCTTCAGAATCAAAATCCAGTCTGGGAAAAAGCTCTCATTGGAAGGATAATTAAAGTAGCCGAACAAGTCCGTCAGCACCAGCTAATCCCAGTAAGTCCAATTCAGCTTCTATAGATTGAGGGATAAAAGTGTTCTCCCATCAGGGTTCTTCATGTCTGGGCTGCAGCCTAGTGTAAGGAATCACCCAGCACATAAATACAAGGTCAAGGAGACCAAGTTTCTACATAAGTAAGACTCAGTTTGTTTCAGTTTGATGTAATTGCCCGGTCAAGGAGTAACTGCCAAACAACAACAAACACCTGAAACCTTGTCTTCACTCAAAAGTTTCTTCAAGTTCTGAAACGTACCTCCAAATTGACACGCCATTCGAAAAGAACCTTTTAAAATGTCAATTTACCAATCACTAATAAGAATCAGTTAATCCTGCTTGGGGAGCCAGATCAATGGGAAAAAAAGCCTCCTTGTTCCTCAATCCTAACAACAGCAGTTCAGATCCCCAAGACCTACAAAAGCCAAGTGTGACTGTGTGTGTCTGAAATCCCAGCACTCCTACTATGTGAGAGGAGGTGGGAGCAAGAGAACCCCAGAAAATCATGAGCCACACACAGCCTGACACAGAGTGCTGAGCAATGGGAAGGGTCTACATCTGAGGTTGTCCACACTCACTGTGGCTTGGGTTTTACACACACACACATACACTCACACACACACACACACACACACACACACACACACACGCTAATAAAATTAATTATTCCATTTCTAGGAATCTACATTACATAAACTCATATATACATGTTAATATGAAGGTGCCCTCTAAGACACTTATTACAACAGATAATGAAATAACTTCAGGGTCTGGAGAGATGGCTCAGCGGCTAAGAGCACTGACTGTTCTTCCAAAGGACCTGGGTTCAAATCTCAGCACCCACGTGGCAGTTCACAGCTGTCTGTAATTGCCAGGCATGGTGGCGCATTCCTTTAATCCCAGCACTCCAGAGGCAGAGGCAGGTGGATCTCTATGAGCTCAAGGCCAGCCTGGTCTACAAAGTGAGTCCAGGACGGCCAGGGCTACACAGAGAAACTCTGTCTCAAAGAAAAAAAGAAAGAAAGAAATAACTTCGATATCTATCAATAGGATTATTGTCTCCATATACTTTGGTATACCCATGCAGTAAAATACCTTACAATTTAGAAAGAAAGAAATTCTGAAACAGAAAAACATGAAGCTAAACTAAAACTGGTGGTATAAAAAATTGCCTATCATATCTAAGGCCCTGGGATTAGTACCCTTGACCAGAAAGAAAACATAATGAGACAGATATATATTTGGAGAAAAGGGGATGGCTGAGAAATATTGATAGCAATGTATTTAAAAACTCAGGATAGACATTTTTCATTTTAAAGGACATAGGTACAGGTTTAAATGAATGCAGACATAGACATCCATTTATAAGGTCTGAAAGGGTTCACATAAAACTGGTTTTGGGGAAACATAAATCTAACACAGGAGTTAAAAGGTAGAAATTTCTACCATGTTCTCCTATCCCATTGTGTGATTTCTTTTTAAAGAGTCTATAAAGTTGTTTACACAAGTTGGCCCTGATCACCCGAGTCATGCCTGGTTGCTTATGATCTGCCATGCACTAAAGCTATTGCCTCAGGGACTAGCTAGCATTTGGTCTCCATATCCCTGGGACAAGAAAAGAGTCTTAGGGTTTGGGTTTTTTGTTTGTTTGTTTGTTTGTTTGTTTGTTTGTTTGTTTGTTTGTTTTTGGAAACTAATATAGGTCTGCTAAGCATAAAGAAAGCATATGGAAAATTTGATTACTCATGATTCCCCAAGTGGGAAGGCAACTAATGTGCTCTGACTTACCAGCCCTGCCCAGAAACAGACACAAGTTTCTGGAGCAGAGCTTAGAGTTTTTCTGATGCTCCCACTCACTAGTGAAGCAACAGAAGACTAGCAGATTTGGTACTTCACAGTCTGCAAACTGGTCATCCTGCTCTGAGTCTCCTGTACAGCATGGCGTGACCATGTCATTTGTCATCTTAAGCCAGGATACTTATGAAAGTGAGGGGTGCTGTAACTTATAACCACTGTGGGTCAGCAGCTAGTCTGGACTGCCCTGGGCTGAGTGGATGGTGACCCTCTCCTAGACCATCCCAAACTCCAAAGGACTAGTAGCTCTGGGAAGATCTCACTTCACCTCCTCCCACCGTGAACCCTCACTTAGCTGTTGTCCCTTACAGGAGTCATCTAAAGGGAAGTGGTTCTTTGCTATCCTATTAAGTATTCACTATTACCTTTTCATTTCTAAAGATTTCTTTCATTATTTATTATACACATGTGTTACTGTGCACATATGAATGCTCAAGTGCCCTGTGTAGGCCAGAAGAGGGCATCAGGTCCCCTGGGGCTGGAGTTAAAGCTGGTTGTGAGCCGCCTGACTTTGGTACTGGGAACCAAACTTAGATCTTGCAAAAAGAAGCAAGTCCCCTTAACCTCTGAGACATATTTCCACCAATACTAACAATTTTTCTGTCATCTTCTTGGCTCCTCAGAAGAAAGAAACCAATACCAAATAACTGAATCTGTCCTGGAAGACATAGGATCAAAACAGGACAAGTACTTATTTCCAACATGTTAAACCCAGAGCCTCTGTGAGCTAACGCAAAACACTGGTTCTTACACTGCAGTTCTCCTCACAGGCCTTACCCAAAGTAGACATGAGAGTGTAGGACATCTAGCGGAATTTGACTTTTACATACACATACAGTAATTAAGGCATCTATAATTTTTAAATTTATTTTTATTTTATGTACATTGGTGTTCATGCACATATCTGTGTGCAGTATGTCTGTGTGAGGGTTTCAGATCCCCTGGAACAGGAATTACAGACAGTTGTAAGCAGCCATGTGGGTGCTGGGAATTGAACCCAGGTCCTCCAGAAGAGCAGCCAGTGTTCTTAAACACTGAGCCATCTCTCCAGACCTAAGACCTTTATAATTTTAAAAATCACATGTTTATCTGGAATCCAATGTGCCTGGGCACTCTCTGTTATCTGGTGGCTTTGGTACTGAACTCATTTCTGGTTTACGTTCCTGAAGTCCATACACGTCAATCTGGCCAGGCATGGTGCTTCATCCTTGTACTGGCTGCCGCAGACAGACCTGACTGGGGCAGCGAGGGACAAAGAGGTGTCAGATATATACTTACAGCCAGAAATAGACATAGACAAGAAAGCTGGGATCGGGTGGTCTGGGCTTGCTAATGGGGAAGGCACAGTACCCCAGAAGCTCGGCATGTTTATTGGACACAGTTGAATAGAGAAGTGAAGTTATTGCATACAGCTGAACATGGGGACAGGGTTATTACATACAGATAAACAAGGAGGTGGTGTTATTGCATACAGATAAAGAAGGAAGTGGGATTACTACATACAGCTGAACAAAGAAGCAAGTTTAGCAAATCTCAGTAGGCAAAGTCTCTGTAGGGAGCAGTCTTCAGTCTGTAAATATCCTGGGAGAGAAAGATACAGTTGAACATTTTCTTCACACACTGTTGACATTTGAATTCTGACCCCCAGGGAAGTCATTGCTGTCCCTCTGACCTTCACCAGGGGAACAGCTTTGTCATTTCCCCATAGGTGGGTGGCTAGAGTCCTTGACATAGCCACATGTCAGCAACACACACTGAGGACTTCACATGATCAGGGCTTCCATCTCGTCTCACACATTCCAGTAATCCCAGCACTCAGACATGTGAGGCTGGAGGCTGGAGGCTGGTGAGTTTCAGAACCAGCCTTGACTTCAGACTCTATAGCAAGACACTGTCTCTACAATATCAAGAAAAACAAACAACGAAATAATAACAGATTGGTGCCCTTACAAGAAAAGCCACAGAAGGACCTTATAGCAATGGAGCTATTTCTTCAGCCAGCCCCATCCAAGGCCCTGTGGGCACCAACTTCCACTGAATTCTCCCTCTTCCTCAGTTTCCCAACAGGAAACAAGTAGGCAAGAAAAACATCCTCACAAGTCCTTCATCAATTGACCTAATTTCCCCAAGCCTTAGCTCATCTCCACTCCCTCTCCACCCCTGGCCATGCCTCCTGTAGCTCACTAGACTTTCCCTGAACACGTAGACTTCATTTAGGCTCCTCTTCAGCTGAACACATCCCGTTTATCTCATAAATTTGCTGGAAAGGCAGTTCAGCCACCAGATTCTCTCTGGCCTCTCACCAACCCAATTTCTGATAATCATTATGACAAGCTCTTTATTTCCTTGCTTTCTGTTTTCTCCCTCAAGATGGATGTTCCATGGGCAGAGAACTATGTTGGCCTTGACGACTATCATGTACCCAGCTCCTAGAAGATTGTCCAGTGCCTATAAACATCTGGAGGAAAAATGCACAGATGGAGTGCACATCACCCAGAAGCCTTTCCTGGCCATCTTTGGCATCACAGCCCACTCCACACTCTTCCAGATGCCAATTCAACCAATCTTTACTGAGCATCATAAAAAAAGAAGGCAGCATGCCAGAGTAGTCCAAGCGAATCTCAAAAAGACATAGGCCATTATCTTTGCCTTTGATTTTCTAAATTTCTAAGAGGTTGAAGGTTGTTGAAAACACTGCACACATAGGAAACAAAAATCAGATGATTTGAGCTGGATCTAACCTGAAAGCCTCCTTCCTGAAGTCTAACCTCCATGGTTCCTGAAAATACTATGCAAACTGCTAAAGGAGAGAAGCAATAAATAGTTCTATCCAGTTACAACACCTAAGAACCACAACAATGACCTGCATGGCAAGATATCTTTAAAAAGCAATAAATGGTGGTAACCAACAGCTCTCTAGTGGGACTTAGGGCTCACTCCAAAGAAGGGAAATCATGCCTGCCATTAGAAACTTAGCCAAACTTCCTGGGGCAAATGAGATCATGGACTTTACAATCAAATCTACTACTACCGCTTTGCTATTGCTAGACTAGTATAGTTTCATACCACATTCTAAATCTTATCCTTATACCCACAAATAAGTGTAGCACTACCCCTCATTAAAACTTCTCTTTACACAAATAAAGACCAGCACAGAAAACCACAACTTGACAGAATGCACAAACCAACAGATCGTGGAGAGCACAGCCCAGCCAATGCCTCTAGATCACAGCTCCTGTCTATGGCTCAGGGAACATCCCTAAAGAGGGATCAGAAAGCTTTAAGAGCCAGAATACAGAAGACCTGCTGGGAAATAGTCTCCCCTAGAAATGACTGCATTACCAAGACTGTAACAATGATATTTGCATTTCACAAAGCAAGAGAACTAAAATGCACAAAATACGCATTATTAACTTTATGAAATTCTACTGTCAAAACAAAGGAGTGCTTACATGTGCACACACATAGACACAGAGGCCAGAGGTGTTGGTAAACACAATGTTGCCAGTACTTAAATCTGCGCACAGGATTAGAGTGCCTTTTTTTTTTTTTTTTGTCCTCTACTTTTGGAATATCTCAAAGTTTGTATAATAATGACTACAACCTACTCTTTGCACCAAGAGTGAACTCTAATGTAACCTGTGGACTTTGGTGATGAGACTTGTCAGTGTTGGCTCAACAAGGGGATCTCTGTTGGCACGAGGTAATGATGATTGCACCGGCTGACGAGGGCATCATGTGGTCGTACTGCATTTCACTCTGCTTTCTGTGAATTTAAAATTATTCTTTTTTTTTTAAGTTACTTTACTAATAGAAGGTATACCTAACTTAAAGGCAGAAAGCAAAGTGTCTTGAGAATTGGAGATGAGATAAAGATGACCAACTTGAGCACATGAGAGACCTGCCATCCTGAGAGATGATCCTGTCACCCCTGGGAGAAGATACACTGACTCCCAAGAGATTGCACCCTGGATCCCAAGCTTTGAAGTCCTAGGAGCATCAGCTCATTTGTCCTCCTGCCCAGGAGAGCAGTCCTGTGCTCCTGGGAGAAGGAGAGGACATTCCAGAACACAGAGCTGTGTTCACAAGTATATGCCTAGACCTCTAGCTGTGCTGTCTCCTCTCCCACAATCCTTCTCATGTCCTATGAAGTAATCCAGTTCCAGGATCAATCAGCAGCTTGTCCCTCAGAACTCTGATCAGGAAAATATTTTGGGGAGTTTCTTATGAATCTATAATCTCTCTTTTTCTGTCTGTCTCATTTTATATATATATACATATATACATATGTATATATATATATATATATATATATACACATACTTACTGTGTGACTATACAGCTGTATTCATAGAGTTGTTACTGATCATTATATTATCATCATAACTAAAAAACACTGACAAGTCAAAAGGGAGGGCTAAGGGTTGATTGTTCTCAGGTCTCATTTCATTGTTTATAAAATCACAGTGTTGAGCTTGAAACAGTCTGTCCCCAAACCCAGATATACATCAGGTTTTTAAAAACAAGGCTTCTGGTGCCAGCTTTACTCTTCTAAGTAAGTACACCAGGGAGCAGTGGCCCTAGGCTGTCTGTGTTGAAAAATCCTTAGGTGTTTGGCTTGGACACAGTCAACAAAAATGAGTTTGGCCGCTGTGGATTACACATCTATCTCTGGCCTTTTTCTCACTTCTAACAACAGCTACTTCAAAGGATTCAAAGGGCTGCAATGCACAGGGATATTTCATCTAAAATCTTGTGGGCCTTAAGTGAGGAAATGCTGAATAGAGCCCAGAGTGATAGACAAGGTAAACATTGTGAGGCACTGTCATGAGGCTTAGCTGGAGGCTTCAGAGGAGATACATGAACAGGGACTAGTGTGGAGGCCTTTCTCTAAGATTTAGAACACACCCAGTCTTTAAGTTGATGAAAAATACATCCTTCTCCTGAAAATTGATCTCAAAATTACCCAGTGATGTTAATGTCAAATACGCAAGAACAAGGGATTTTCTGAAATTTACATGAAAACACCCAGGCTGTGATCACTCCCTCTGAATGGTTTTTCACATCAGGCATTCTCCAAGCTGATGGCACAATCAGGATTCAGAGATAGGCTTCAAATGTTACTGTTTTTCCATTCAAGGAAGTATTCAGCATGAAGATAGAAGTTGCTGCTGTCTAACTAGATGCAAGCTGATGATTACTAGTAACAAACACAAATCTCCAAGAAAGAGTTCATTGCTCCCAAAGGGTGAGTGCCACCACGCGGTCCCAGCAGGGAGGAAATCCTCATGTGGAAGGCTCCTTCTCTGCACATTCCAGTACCAAGCTATGTCCAACAGGAAAACACTTAACGGTCTTTCCTAAGCCACTGTTCTCCCGAGGGACAAGTTCCCCCCCCAAAAAAAAAATCAGCATGTATGAAATGCCTGACAACTTTCTAAGTCAAGATGGTGGAGTCCATTTTTACATCTCTGCCATTTGCAGTGTTTCTGTACCAAGCAGGATATCTACATTGTATTTTACAACGGCGTCTCCAACACAATCCTACGAAGTTTGTAACATCACCTCATTTTCTGTAGAAGAAACTTTAGGTTTCCTGAGATCATACTACTCAGGGAAAGCTGCCTTCCAAGACTGTTGTGAACAGAACAGTCTAGGCACAAGTCCAAAATTTCTGACCCAAATTATGATCTTCCCATCACTTACCCCTTGGCTATATTGTACCTGATAGAACAGGAAGAAAGGAGGGCTTGATCCTTACATGTTTCCTAAGGTGTGAAGCAGGGTGAGGATACACAGTAGACCCCTTGCCTTAGGACAAGCCACAGTACCTTCTGAAAGTGATGAAGCCCACTGTGCCTCTTGATCTCACAATCTATCCAGCGAAGTGTTGTGAGTCCATGAAAGCCTCTCTTCCACGTAACTCTGTGACCCAATGTCCTCTGGTGACAGCAAGAGAGCACCAGAGCTGACCTCAGATCTTGTGTCTTGTGTTGCTCTTGGGAATGAGTGTCTACAATCCATATCCCTAGCTAGAAGGTAGGTATTGTGTGGACAGAGCTGTGCTTCTTTCCTGATGCAGAGCAGATGGCAGAATCTGCTGAAAAGGGAGAGAAAATCCGATCTCTGTTTCACACTTCAGAAACAGGGCCAATAGACATGCAGCAGCTTCCCCTGTAACTCAGCTAGAGGCAGAGCTATATCCAGAAGCAATGGCTCCAGAAAGCCACCCATCTGCATTAATACCATCTCCTCTAGCCCAACCCATAGGCCTTGAGAATTACCAAAGATTCATCAACCCCAAGCAAGGGGTGAAGAAGCTTGACTGACAGTCTAGCTGTGCAATCCAATAACCTGAAAGCTTCCTATGTTCAATCAACGCATATCCATTCATTGCTTAATGCATGTGTTCCTGAGAACACACACACACACATACACACACCCATGAGGCCCTTCAGGAAAACAAAATTCTAGTTATTAAGCAAGTTCTATGCACCTGGTATAGTGCTAAACATTTTATGTACATATTATTAATCTTCATAACAAGTAGATTTTGTAGCAGAATTTAACATAAAGGAGAGTGGCTTGCCCAAGGTCACACAGGTGGCAACTGGCAGAGCCAAGATTGTTTCATTTCTTCAGGGAATATTTGCTCATTGCATGTGCTGGCACGGCCCTGGGATACAGCAACAAACAAATGAGCCAGGCTCTAATCTCCGCTGTCTCAAAGCAGACATTTGAGGGAAGGAAACAGATAATAAACCAGTAAATGAATTAATGGACAAGACCATCTCCATGGTTTTAATTGTCACTCGAAGTAGCATGATTTGGGACACCCTTTCATGACCACATAGCTCTGAAGAAGGAATGGCAGAAACACAGCTGTACCAAGATAGTCAGCAGAGCCTTCCAGGGGAAAAGGACAAGTGTAAAGGTCCTCAAAACAGAACTGTGTCATTGCACTGTGGTAGAAAGAAGTCCACTGTCTCCAGAGGAGGATAAGGGAGATAGAGGACAGCTCAGAGGGAGGGACTATAGTGGAGTATCCAAAGCATACTGGCCCATGAGTTATTAGGGTTTTTCTCTGAGTATCATTGGAAACATTCTAATGTGCAATGTCATAACATGAAATTGTTCTTAAAATTACCCATTTCTTTTCTCTTTTTCAATAAACAAGTTGTCTAACTCTGATTTCCAAAGAGGCAGCAGTCAAAAGGATAAGAAGAAACTCATTTCCAAGAGACTCCAATGTTACATGCTGCAATTAGGCTCATTTAGTTTAGACTTGCCTTGGAATGAGACATTTAGTAAAAAGAAAATATGTCATAGCCTTTTAACCTACAATAACAATGTACCTTAATCACTTCTGGGAACATAAGTCCAGCATTGCAGTTAAAGACTCTACACACAACTAAGATGTACAGTCCTTCAGTAAACAGATATTTAGGTGTCCTTTATGGACAGGTACAGAATGTGATAGAGTTTCAAGAAATGGGGTGGTACAAACTGAAGACCTTTCAAAGGGTCCCTGGAAATTTGTGATGAATGGTCTGTAGACGGGTGTGGGAATGTGGAGGTAGGATTGATGCCTTTGAATTTTGAGGTCTCTCCCTCTAAATTCAGAAGTTCCTCTCTACTTAAAGAGCTCTCAGCTCAGTGAGGATAAAGAACATGTTTGAGGTAGGATATAAGCAATGGCAAAGACCATGCCATAGACATGCTTGTTTTCTGTCTCTAAAGCAGGATGTGGTCAACTCACTCCATTTCTGGGCCTTGGGGAGTCAGAATGTCACAGTGGGGGTGGGAGTTGTGCTCAGTAAAGTAAAGCATGTCATTTCATGACAGACAGGAAGCAGAGAGAAGGGGAACTGAGGTCAAGTTGAACCTTCAAAATCAGGCCTCCAGCAACTTACTTCCTCTACATAAGTCCCACCTCCCAGAGTTTCTAGCTACCAAAAATAGTGTCACCAACTGGGGAGCAAGTGCTGAACACAGGAGCCTGTGAAGGACATGTCATTTTCAAATCTCAATGCCTCCCCTGTTCTCAATATGTATTAACTCATCATATCTTCACTATTGGCTTGTGGATCATGTCCTAACAACATCTCCTGTAGAACTGGTTTCTTAAGGTTCCATAAAGGTGGGATCAGATTTTGACCTAGGACTCCAAAGCTCTAAAGTGGAGCTGTGGCCCACCACAGAAAACAGCCTTCCATGATGACTGATTAAGCTCCTGCTGTGTGTCTAACATGGCTTGCCCCCTAAAGAAAATAAAATTATGAATACTTTATGTTTTATTGGAGAGAAACACAGAAAATATATGAAATAATGAATCCTAGCACTCTAAGGACTAAGTTCTAAGAAGTGAGGTGCTCAGCTACCTGGAATTATGGGAAGAATGTGTTTCTCAAAACTCAAAGAGCTCTTCCAGACAAGCTGTCATTCAGTCAGACCTGGAAGGTAAGTTGAGTCTGTCCTGGTATGGTGTTCTGAAAATATTTTAACAAATCCTTCAATGTGTCTTCAAAAATATATGTGTATACACACACACACACACACACACACATATATTTAATATATATACATATTCAAAAAAGTATGTATCCCTTTCGGTTTGAATAGGAAGCAACGACTCAGTCCTAACAACTAAAATCTAAACTATGGGAGAAGAAACAGCTGTAACTTCTCAGATTAGGTCCTCCAAGACAGTGCAGCTTCCTCATTTACAGATGAATTGCTCTTAAGTCAGCCTCTTTTGGGTGTCGGTCACCTAAACAGTCTATGTAGAAACCCACAAGGTGAGCAGAGTCCTTTTGTCAATCACATGCAAGAAATGTATGTCACTTGGGCACAGCTAACTTTTTGAATGATGAACCTCCATCCCTAGCTTGATGTCAGATAGCTGACTGATGCCAGAATCACCCTCATGCCAGATCCACCCATCAGTCTTGTTCCTAAATCCCCGCCCACGTGAGCTATTGGACACTAAACATCTGCTGCTATCAGCTGGGAAGCTAAGGTGATCGGCTACACTGTAATAGATAATTAATCCAGGTGGTAAGGCTCGTATCTACTGAGTGGATGGGGAAAATAAAGATGAGGGAATAAATGACAGAATATTCATTTTCAGACACTTGCTCTAATTCTCTGCAACCTACAAGTGGCAGGTTAAGCTGAAGTTAAGTGCAGAAAAACAATTTCTGCAAGTTAATAGCCGGGAGCCAATTTCCCTAAAACTCAGTAAATTTACCTAGCAACTACCCAGGGTCACTGTGTGCCATCAAGAGAGGTGAATACTAACTAATCTTCCTCTGGAAGGGTTCGAGTAGGCCAGGAATAGAGATATTCCTATCGCACCCAAGGGCAGTGGAAAAAACCCAGGCTTCTCACGCGCGGCCTGCCCTCGTAATTACAACAAGGCTGGCAAACATTAAGCACACACACCCCGCCCCTCGGGTTCCGGATAAGCATCTACCTACATGCACACAACCCCTGGCAGCAGAGCAGGATTCATTACCAGGGCTGTGTCCTTCATCTGGGTCACCCATCACAGGGACATGTAATAAACCATCGTCTTAAAGAAATGATTGCCATTCGTGGTTCTAAATAGGGCCACATTATTTTCTACAAGTGTCAATTTTCCCCAGCAATATTACATTTTCCAACATTTAGTTTTCTAGCATTCTGCCATGACTATCTGTGTAGATTAGAAAGGTTCTTAACTGTTATCTGTAATAGATTTTGCCTGTAGCAAAATTCATGCAGGCATAATAGAAGAACAAAGTGTACTCTGACAAAATTGCACCCATAATTTCCAGATGCCTGACATTTATTGCTGGTTGCTATTAGAATTCAAGTGCCTATTTGTTTTCTACTTTGCTTTCATTCTTGCATCACAACATATAATGGAAAAAGGATATTTTAAACGTTGGGTTAAGTATCACAGATCAGCATGAGGTACACACATACTCAATACTACTTAAATATACTCCCAGGCAATTAATTTTTAAAGAATCCAATTGTTGTACCACATCAAAATTCATACGAACACTGTAAAGGTTGTAACATTCTTTATTATTTAATTAAAAGCAATGATTAGCACTCATGCAGCTAACTGTAAAGACAGCACAACAGAAAAGGTTCTTGCTTAGCCTTATAGGGAGAGAGCTACAGCTGACACTTCACAGTGTGCTTTTGATTACGAAATGTTAATTGAACTACATTTGCCGGTATTCACTTATCATATTAATAGAGGCAATTTCACGAAAGGCTCCAAGAGGACTGTGCATCCACGACGATTGATAGCCAGGCAAATATCAGCATGTGAGGGAAAGCTGTAAGGCCACGCTGTTCATAAGCTTCACTCCAGAGAAGAGGACAGGCTAAGGCACGCCCAGTTTCAGGGAAAGACACAAGAATTGCATACAACAGACAGAGGAGATGATAGGAAGCAATGGCAACCAGAAAAAGACACAGTTTACAGGAAAAACATAAACCTAAGCGTTTTCTGATGTCTGGGTTTAAGCAGAGGTCTGCTAAAATCGCAGTGGGTGGGTGACTCTGAAAACTCTAATCAGGGTATCTGCCCCTTCCAGGGCACTGCACCAGTGGTCAGTCCAAACTTAGGCTCAAAATAAACAAAAGAGCAGGTGAGAAGAGTGCACTTTGCCAGGACTGTGGACTTCATGGACCATTTGGGCTGAATTAGAGGACGCCAAGGATGCCTGAAATAGACAACTGGCCTCCAATTCATGTTACTTTCCTTTCATGGACTTCACATCTTCAGGAATTAATAGAGGAAATCGCCTCTATTAATATGATAAGTGAATACCGGCAAATGTAGTCTTCCATATACTGCACCAACTCGGGACTAGCCAGTGCGGTGCTTACAGGTCCATATGTCATATCATCTTTCTTTTGGCAATGCTGAGGATTTAACCTAGAACCTTGGGCAGGCAAGACATTCTCTACCATTGAGCTGTATCCCTAGACTGAGGTATACTGCTTCTACTGGCATTTTTATAACACTGAGAAGCAGCTTCGGAACTCTATGGTATGCCGGGGTGTGTGCTCAGACCCTGATCTAATCATTTTGTTCTGATACTGGAGACCATTGTGATTTACTCCAAAGATGGTCATCCTGTGCAGGAAGGGATGGAGCATAGACCTGCTTCCTACAGCGGCTCCAAGAAGGTGAACCACAGCCTGGAAGTTGCTAATAACTCTGCTTCCCTGGCTCAGGATTTACACATTTGCACAGACCCCCTACAAGGGCTGGCTTCCCAGCAACTGTTCTCAGAAGTATATCCCCCCCTCACCCTTCCTCCGGGTGGGGATGGGGGCAGGGAGTCCAAAGAAAGGAGGCACCGCTATTGATATGAAAGAGCTGATCGAGAGTGTGCCTGAGTATGAGACAGATTACACACAGCTCTGCAGATAGGGAAAAGAATGTCAAGTGCTGTGGGTTTTCTAGCTGATGTCACCTTACTAATAATGTCTTGTCTTTAGTCAGAGTGGGGGGGAGGGAAGCTGGAGGTACAATGTGTGTTCAGCATACACAAGGCCCTGGGTTCTGTCTGTAGGACTGTAAGACAAAAAGGTTTTCAAAAGGTGGGCTCAGCCAGGTGTGGCGGCAGGCACCTTTAGATCCAGGTTGGGAGGCAGGAACAAGAGGATCCCTGTGAGTTCAAAAACAGCCTCGTTCACATAGCAAGTTCTAGGCCAGCCAGGGTTTGAGAGTGAGACCCTGGGGCTTGGTAGGGCCCTCCTATAGCACCAGCACTCAGGAGGCTAAAGCAGGAAGAAGCCAAGTCCAAGGTCAGCCTGAGCTACATAATACAACCCTATTTCAAAGTTTAAAAAAAAAAAGAAAAAAGAGGCAAAGGAATTACACATACCTTCTCTCGGTGTCTTACTTCCTTCTAGTTGTGTCCTTCTTGAGTAATTGTGACCTGGCAGACTCCACAACCACCATGGTCTTGCCTCCTGTTATAAACAATGCATAAATGTGGCCTTAAAATAAGAAAGTTGTTAAAGGTATAAAATTAAGAGTTCTCCACCACAAGTAAATCCACAGAATCAACTAACCTGGGCTTGTAGGGACTCACAGAGACTGAACTGCCAACCATGGAGCTCATATGGGCCTGACCTAGGCCCTCCACACATGCTGCAGTTGTATAGATTGGTCTTCAAGTACAATTCCTAACACTGGGAGCAGGGGCTGTCTCTGACTCTGTGGCCTGCCTTTGGGGACACTTTCCTCCTACTTGATTGCCTCCTCTATCCTTAAGAGGAGAAGAGGATATTAGCCCTCTGTCAGATGTGGGGTTGGTAAAGATTTTTTTCTCAATCTGTAGGCTGCCGTTTTGCTCCAATGACAGTGTCTTTTGCCTTACAGAAGCTTTTCAGTTTCATGAGATCCCATTTATTGATTGTTGGTCTTAGATCCTGAGCTGTTGGTGTTCTGTTCAAGAAGTTGTCACCTATGCTGATGAGTTCGAGGATTTTCCCCACTTTCTCTTCTAATAGATTTAGTGTGTTCGGCCTTATGTTAAGGTCTTTGATCTACTTGGACTTAAGTTTTGTTCAAGATGATAAGTATGGGTCTAATTTCGATCTTTTACATGTCTGCATCCAATTAGACCAGCAACGTTTGTTGAAGATGCTGTACTTTTTCCATTTATGGTTTTGGCTTCTTTGTCAAAAATTAAGAGACCATAGGTGTGTGAGTTCATTTCTGGGTCTTCAATTCGATTCCACTGGTCTGTTTCTATACCAGTACCATGCTGTTTTTATTACTATTGCTCTATAGTAGAGCTTGAAATCTGGGATGGTGATGCTTCCAGATGTTTGTTTTTTGTTTTTTTTTGTTTTTTTTTTTGTACAGGATTGATTTAGCTATTCTGGGTTTTTTTGTTATTCCATATGAAGTTGAGAATTGCTTTTTCCAGGTCTATAAAGAATTGTGGTATTTTGACAGAGGGCTAATATCTAAAATTTACAAAGAACTCAAGAAATTAAATGCCAAGAAACCAAATAATCCAATCAAAAAATGGGGAACAGAGCTAAACCAAGAATTCACAAAGGAGGAATCCCTAATGGCTGAGAGACACTTGAAGAAATGCATTGCATCCTTAATCATTAGAGAAATGCAATTCAAGATGACTCTAAGATTCCATCTCACACCTGTTAGAATGGCTAAGATCAAAATTCAAATGACAGCACATTCTGGTGAGGTTGTGGAGAAAGGAGAACATTCCTCCATTGCTGGTGGGAGTGCAAACTTGCACAACCACTATGGAAATCAGTCTGGTGATATCTTAGAAAACTTGGAATAGCTCTACCTCAAAACCCAGCCATACTACTTCTAGGTATACATCCAATGATTCCTCACCAAATCACAAGGAAGTTTCCTCATCTATGTTCATAAGCAGCCTTATTTACAATAGCTAGAAACTGGAAACAACTCAGATGGCCCTCAACTGAGGAATAGATTAAAAAAAAAAACAACTGTGGTATATCTACACAATGGAATACTACTTATCCATCAGAAACAATGAAATCATGCAATTTGCAGCTAAATGGATGGAATTAGAGAAGCTCATCCTGAGTGAGCTAACCCAGACTAAGAAAGATACACTTGTAGTCGGATTTTAGCCATATAGTACAGGATAACTATACTACAACGAATGCACCAAAGGAAACAGGAACATAGACTTTGTTTCCTGTCAGTGAGATACTTTGCCCTAGTGGTGCTGCCTTGTAGACCCCCAGTGTATGAGGAGGCTCTTGGCCCTCATATGACTGCTGAACTGGGGAGGGGGACTGTTATGTAGGGACACTCCACTCCAGAGGAATGGGATGGAAGGGGGAGAGGGGGTAGAGGGTGGGAGGGCAGGACTGGAAGGGGTAGAAAGAAACTGTGATGGAGATGTAACCTGAAATAATAAATATTTTTTTAAAAATAGGAGAGGCGACCCTAGTCTTACTGCAACTTGATATGCCATGTCTGGTTGATATGCATGGGAAGCCTGCCCTTCTCTGAAGAGAAAAGGAGGAGAAGTGGATGGGGGAGAGGGGCCTTGGAAGAGAGAGGGGATACTGTGGTTAGGATGTAAAATAAATAAATAAACAAACAAACAAATAGAATTTTAAAGAATATTAAGAGTCCTCTGTGCTTATGTTTTAAGGACAACTACCATCAAAAAAGTAAATATCAGCCAGTTGTGGTGGCGCACACCTTTAATCCCAGCACTTGGGAGGCAGAGGCAGGTAGATCTCTGTGAGTTTGAGGCCAGCCTCGTCTACAGAGTGAGTCTAGGTCTGCCAGAAAAACCCTCAAATAAATAAATAAATAACCACATTTGTGGCTTTGTTTTTTTAGGTCATTAAATGCAATCATGGAGATTATCCTATGGCATTATTATTTTCTTTTTTTACTAGATCATACATTGTGGGAGTCCTCCAAGGCTGCGCATCTGACTCTGCTGCATTGCTTTTGACAGCCAAGTGGATCTGCCTTTTCAGGCGATCCTATTGATGGATATGTGGTTGTCACAGATGGTTTGGTGTTATGCTCATGTTTAAATGAGCATCCTCTTGCATATGCATTTGAGCCTGTTTATAAGACCATCCACATTATGAGTTCCCAGATTTGGGATTTTTAAGTCAGAGGAGATATTCAATTTGAATTGTGGGAAATATTGTTAAACATCTCCTCAAAATGGCCTTACCAACTTCAGCTTCTGCCAAAAGTTGTGACCATGTCTCATTAGTCTGGTAGGTGAAGCCATCTGTCTTTGGCAGTTTTTTTTTTTGTTGTTGTTGTTGTGTTTTTTTTAATCACAGAGTATAGCTGACTATCTTCTTGTGGGAGGATTGACAATTTATAGTTCTTAAATCTCTTCTTTTCTGGGTGTGTTTGGCTGGTTTGTGTGAGACAGTTCTCACTGTGTAGCCAAGTTTGCTGTTCAACTTCAACTTGTGCTACCTCAGCCTCCTGACTACATGTGCTCACTAGGATACACATTTAAAAAAGTAAACCTCTGAAAAATCAGGAAGATGTTACTGCAGAACCTTCATCAAATGATGACCTTGCTGCTACCTGGAACTATTACTTAGGGGTTCCCCAGGGCTTGCAAAAGTCTGAGTTTGGTGAGCTGCCAACACACATGACCAAGGCTGAGGTTGTCTTACAACTACAACCGAGTAAGAACCACAGATTTCTCCATTCCCCTTAACTCATGAAACACAATAGCAGGCAAAGTTACCCAAAAAGAGATTTGGAGTCCTGGGAGAGGAGAGGTCTGATCACAGATGGATGGCTTAGAAGATTATCCTTGGGTGGACCCTGCTGTATAGTGAAGAGAAAAGTGGAGGCTCACAACGAATTTCCCTGAGCTTCCACAGGCTGCCCCTGTTCGGAAGCCATCCTTTTTATGTGTATAAGGCGTGGGCGTGACAGGATGAAATGAGGTGACACCTCCAGCAGGTGTAAGAAAACAGATGCAGCTCATTTAGTTCTTCGCCTGTAATTAAGGGACTTTGGTCCATCTGTGCATGACAATCACCTGCAGAGCGTTCTGATGACTTCAGACCTGGGCGCTACCCCAGACCCACTGAGGCAGGACTCAAGCATTGGTATCATTTTATGCCACACTCCCCCCCCAGATGAGACTGTAACATGTATACAAATGTATGGAGCTCTTCATTAGGAGCAACCAATAGGGTTTAGGTGAGTTCTCAAGGCCTTCCTGAAGAAATTGGCTAATCCAGGGACTACTCTCCTGAAGCTTCACGAGTTTGTGGCTTTTCAACAATCTGTCTGTCAAATCTGTGTTTGGGCACAGTACCTATTAGGAAGATGCACGAGTATGCAAAAGAACCAACCATGAGGGACACAATGAAACATTCTAAATTCCTCAGGGTTCCTGAAACAATGAATACAAGATAAAAACTAAAACTTCTCTTATTCTACTAATGGGAATAGAAAGGGAAAGTCAGTTCTGCAGCTTAAGAGTTTTCAAAATGTGCTTATGTACTGATCCATGAATTCCATGTTCAAAAACCAGGCGTAGGGAGAAAGATGTAGGCATGGGTAAGAAAGTACCTTGAAGCACTGTTTGTCACACAATATGGAAAACAGCTCCTCTAATGAGCACTAACTCTAGTTAAATCTAGTCAAGCTTCACAATGGAGCATTCTATATCCATTTAAACTAATACATTTCAAAGACTAATCTATGGATGTTTAATGGGTGGCAGAAGAATGTCCAAAACATAGTTTCAGTGAAGTGACAAGTGGTAAAGCTGAACAAGTAATAAAGTCCCACTTTTTTAGTACTTTATTATCAGCTTGGCTTCTTTGTTTTGCTTTTGTTGGTTGGTTGGTTTTGTTGTTTTGTGCAGGGCATGGCGGTTCATACCAGTAATGCTAACACTTGGGAGGCTAAGGAAAGAGGATTACTATTTTAAAACTAATCTGGGCTACCTGGTGAGATCTGGGCTAACCTGGGACTCTGTCCCAGTAAGTAAGTAAGTAAACAAACAAAAGCAAAAACCAGGAAACCAGAAAACAACAAATGAAGAGTCTCCTCCCAGTTATAGTTTAACCACTTTGTCAACACTACCATTCATCTTATAACCCCAGGGTGTTATTTTTTGCTACTTCATTTTAAACATGAAACTACTAGGACTCGTAGAGGTTAATAATATACCCAAGGATCACACAGCCACTCAGTAGCACAACTGGGAAATCAAACCACAGTTATAGAGAACATTTGCCCAGTGGGAACAATTCGGGAGCAGAACCAGAGTCTCTGAAGCCACTCAGATTCCCAGCTGGGAGGATATTTCCTCTGCTCCTATATGAAAAGGTGCACATGATAAAAATTGCATAAGGATGAAGATAGGAATTCCACTGGAGTGGAGAGGACAAAAGGTCTCTCCAGTTGGGAAGAAACTGTAAGCAAGCTTTGATGAGAGAAACTTCTCTCTGCAGAGGGCAGCTGTAACTTCAGAGATATATCGAAGTGCTGAGAATAAGTGACTATGAAAAAACTCAGCCATCAATGGCATATCTGTGTCCCTCCCTTCCCCCCTAGTACTCAGAGAGCATAGAGGAAGATGGGGCAGAGAGAGTGTAAGGGCATGAGGGAGAGATGGAGTGTAGTAGAATTCTGTCTTCCTGGCAAGACAAGGCCACAGCATTCTTGAACTCACAAAAGCTGGTATCATCTGCTTAAGATCTGCACAAGATCCGGCCCATCAACATCCTGTCATGGCAGAGTGCATGTGGAGAGGAGGATTCATGAGGCCCCACCACTTGCAGAGGATCTATAGACAGTGGTTGCTGACGGTGGAGAGACATTTTGTTCAGTAGTGTAGCCCCTAGAAGCATGCTCATTCTCCTGTAACCCTAAGGAGACTCACTGGGACAATAATACAACAACAAAAAAGGGTAGAAAGGAAACTAGTTGGGAAGAAGAAATCAACAGGAATGAAAGGATAAAGGGGCCAGGTGTATGATTGAAAGGCATTGCACACAGGCCTGAAAACGTCATAATTAAACCCATGTTGCGTTTAATTAATATATGTTAATGAACAAATTAACAATAAACAAAAAGTAACTGTGAGCAAAGTAGAGAAGGACAAAGAAGCCAATGAGAGCTGAGTCTGAGAGACTGGGTAAGGTTAGATAGCCACCATTTGCATCATGCCATAAAGAGGCGGGTGTCTATAGAGGAGCTTTCTCTTAGCCCTCCCTGCCCGTGAAGTCTGATGAGCAGGCATGATTAGGCAAAGGCCCATCACCCTGAGCACTCTATTTACTGGTAGAGAGATGGAGCCTTTCAGGGACAAGGAGCGTTCAGATTTGAGAGTTTGGAGCTTGGTAAAACCGAGTTGCTGAAGGTCCATGATGGTACTGTATTTCCAGTGCAGCCATTTTTCTTTGGGGTCACCAGTTGAATGGAACACATGTTCATGCATCTGATCTTCCTTCCGTCCCACTCCCTTGGGCCTTCCGGCTTCCTGTGACCACGAGCACACAACACGCACACACACCCCACCCAGCCAATGATATGAGATTGGAATACCATCCTGCCACCAAAGCTCCAGTGGTAGGACTGCTTATCAAAGAACACTGTTCATCCTGGGTTAGGGAACTTAACATTAAAACAAAAACAAAACCACAGTTGTCTGGGTCCCTTTCAGAAACACAGTCATTCAAACCAGTGTAGCATGTTCAAACCATCACCTAATAAAAATGCTGCCAGGATCAGCACCTGGTTTACAACTGATATGTATGTGTGCTTCTGAAGTAAGTAATAGAAGGTACTAAAAACAGAAGTTAAAATGAGATCTATTCAGGATTTGAAGTATATCACTCCATTTTATTCTCTCTTCCAGGTTCTGCTTTTAAAAAGTCCCTTACTGTCTTCATAGACTTTATTACCGACAAAACATGGTTAAATAAATAAGGTTTCACCCTACATTTGCTTCCTTTAACACATGCATTCAATATTTTCACAAGTTCGCACTTAAAATTGTAGGGCAGGACCACATTTGAGCCAAGAAATGACTGTCTTTCACAATCCTTCTGCAGCCAGAACTCTGAAATTAATGAGTTTAATAGCAATTTTTTTCTTCCCTTGGACACTAAACCCTTTCTCTCTCTCTCTAGATATAACATATGATATCTGAGACTCATAAGGAAATTATGCATGGGCATGGCCCAGATGAGAAAGCCTCACTGTGGAAACAGCTCTCCCCACAGTAAGGATTCCTGTAACTTTTTTGCCTCCTCTTTATTGCAGAACATAATTCATTCCTCCCTAAGTTCAAGTTGCATATTACAGCACGTTAATGTTGGTCTTCCTTTATAGCAACCTATCATGTGGTTAGCATTCTCATTTATAACCTAAATTACTTTTATTTCTCCAGCCATTTCACCTAACTACTTTGAATCAAACGGGAAAATGATCCTATATCCTAAATTGCTGAAATATGCACTAGGAAGTGTTGGCTGGAGTATATTACCCTTTTGTGAGTGAATATCCATCTCTGTGGGGGGTCCTCCTGAATCTGTAGCACTATGTTTAACAAAAGTATCCTCCCTCCATTTAGATGAAGTCTCAGACATGTGTAGAAGTGGAGACCAGGCTTTTTCCCATATAAATTGACAGGCAAGCGTATGTAAAAGGGGGGAGGAGCCAAAGGGGTTCCCATTCATTCTAAGACAAATCTTAGCTTTTGCAAGACTGCTGCCTGCCTGTGTGTCCGTGTCCTGCTGTGGCCACTGTATGACAGTGGTCTAGGGAGTTCTATTTGCACGCACACTGAAGCCACCTTTTTAAAAACTTTTTTAGTTCACTTTTGCATCACTTAGTGTGTGTGTGCGTGTGTGTGTGTGTGTGTGTGTGTGTGTGTGTGCGTGTGTGTGTGTGCTTGTGTGTGTGTGTGTAAGTGCCCTCAGGAAGCCAGAAGGGCATCAGATCTCCTAGAGCAGTTGCAAGCTGTTTTAAGCCACTTTAAGCCACCCCATGTGGATACTGGGAACTGAACTCCCATCCACTGCAAAAGCTGTATGCATGCTTAATTTCAAAACCATCTTTCCATCCCTCTGTTCTAACTTTTAACTCTCCTATTTTTTTTCAACTTTTTGAGTAAATGTGTTATTTTAGAAAACAAAAATAACCCAGTCGTTTGATTTTACTAATAAAAACTCAGGAGCCACATGCTGGGGTGAAAGCCTGTTAGCTCAGAGAGGCTGAGAAAACACCCAGCTGATGCTCCTATTCAGCTGAAAACCCTAGAGGAAACAGCTCAAAGTTAAAAAGCTCCTTTTCGTTCTCCACACTGTCTTAAATACCCTCAGCTCAATGTCCCTCTTTTCTGTTTAATCCTTATCAGCTGGTTTCTTGATCTGCCTCTTGACCTAGGGTTCCCTTTATTTAATCCTGTGTACAGAAAACTCTTGGATTAAAGGTGTGTGCTAGGGCAGATCCACATCACAAGTACTTGTTTACAGTAAACAGAAAGCTCTATGTTTAAAGGCTGAACCATCCCACAATTAGAAACAGGTTTTTCAATTCACAGTCTTGGGGTTTACAATGTGATCAAATATTCTGCAACATAAACGGCTGTTTTTTCCACTGATGCCTTTTTCCTCCTATCATCTCTGAAATCCATGAAGCCATGTTTGCATCCATTGGCTGAGTGCAGAGCCCGATACATCATGGATATCTGTACCTTCCTTTCTCAGACGTTGCTGCATTCAATCCAGTGCACAGCTTTCCTGTGAACATTTAGAGCAGCAGTTCTCAACCTGTGGGTCAAAACCCCCTTTTGCAAACCTCTATCTCCAAAAAAATTACATTACTATTCATAACAGTAGCCAAGTTATGGTTATGAAGTGGCAACAAAAATGATTTTATGGTTGGGGTTACCACAACATGGGGAATTGTATTAAAGGCTCACAGCATTAAGAAGGTTGAAAACCAGCTGGGCATGGTGGCGCACACCTTTAATCCCAGCACTTGGGAGGCAGAGGCAGGCGGATGGATCTCTGTGCATTCAAGGCCAGCCTGGTCTACCAAGTGAGTCCAGGACAGCCAAGGATGCACAGAGAAACCCTGTCTCAAACAAGCAAACAAAACAAAAAAGAAAGAAAGAAAGAAAGAAAGAAAGAAAGAAAGAAAGAAAGAAAGAAAGAAAGAAAGAAGGTTGAAAACCACTGATTTAGAAGAACATTTAGGTAAATATTAGGTAAACTCCTATCATCATTGCAGGAGTAGGTAAATGTCATCTCTCCACAAAGTTTCCCTTGTCCTTATCCAGTTTGGCCCATCTTTCCATTAGAGGTAAATACTAGTCTGGCTTCTAGCCTTGTCCACTATGTTCTGTCCTTTAATAGCATGTAAATGGAGCGGTACACCATGCAATCTTATATCTTGATCGACTTGCTCTCATGCTGACACTTACTTGTATTTCTGCCTTACTTCTTTTGCTGTATATTGTTTCAGTACACAGATTTACCT
This sequence comes from Lophiomys imhausi, assembly GCA_907164525.1. Classification (NCBI taxonomy): domain Eukaryota; kingdom Metazoa; phylum Chordata; class Mammalia; order Rodentia; family Muridae; genus Lophiomys; species Lophiomys imhausi. The sequence goes on from CAJQZJ010032284.1 coordinate 1,415,222, forward strand.
CAATTTGTCCATCCCTTTTCTTGTTCATGTGCAGGTAAATTGTTTGGGTTTTGTTTTCTTCCTGGTTTATTGAGACATATCACTATACAGCCCAGGCGGTTTTTAAACTCAAGGTCCTCCTTCCCTTTCTTCCTGAGTGCTGGATATTAGCTGTTAACTATTATGAATAAAATCACAATAAACATTCTACACAGATCACTCTGTGTGTGTGTGACAAAATAGTCACTACCCACTTGAATGCTTCACAGCTTTGTATGCTGCTCTGTAATCTGTTTGCAGCAAATTTTTGCATATGATGTTACCCATGTATTGAAAGTCAGATAGGGCATCTTCAAAAACCCCAAGAGATCTGCAGAATATGGCATTCAAAGATGTGGTCTTAAATTAAGATTTTTTTTTTGATATCGTGACATATCAGCTCCTGACAGCACCCCCTATTCCACTCCAAGTAGAAGAAAAGCATCGAAGAATCTCCAATGTGAGATGGTTGAATTAGTGGCAAGCCTATCTCTTGACATGTAAAAACTCCTTGCTTCAACTGTAGACAGACTGCTGTCCAAAAAGGACAAAACTTGGTAGCAGGGAAGTCGACAGCCTAGCTCTGCCAAGACAGGGTAGGTTAGTCCTTCACAATCCCTCCTCTACAATAAATGTCTGTCAGAGAAACAGGACCAAAAGGCTGAAGACTGATGCTGGAATGTATGGAGAGAAAATGGGAACTGTCCAGGTAGTCACTGGTTTGTCATTTCTTAGTATTGGAAGCTGCAGGCCCTGCACTTCCTATACAATCAGATATATTTATCCTTCTCAGCTCTCTGAGGTGGTTGAAGAATAGACAGCTTGAGTCTCATAGCTAAATTTTGAGTTGTTTAGGAATCAAGAGGGCGTTCTAGATCTAAGAAGATGGTTATAATAGTGATGCAAGTTAGTATGAAAACTAAGTCAGTTATAGAACTTTAAACTCATGGAGATGGTTAGAAGGTAGAAGGTTAAAGTCAGGGGCCAAATATGTATGAACTGGACATTGGGAAGGTACACCGGGCCATTTAACTCTCATAAATGTGGCATATTTAATTCTGCTGTTTTGTATAGAATTTACTGTTATATGAGAAAGAACCATTTGTTGGAATGAAAAGAGAAGCTGTTGGGGGGGGGAGAGGGTGGAAGGGTGGGACAAGAAGGGGGAATAGGGAAGGGTTTGCGACTGAGATGTAACTTGAAAAAAAAATAAAGTACTTATTAAAAAAAAAAAAGAAAGTCAGTTTTTAACCTGTATTGACGGGCAGCTATCCAACACCATTTGTGGAAAAGGTGATCCTGGCACCTTTAAACTGACTGGTGTTTGATTCAAAAATCGATCGACTATACTATGTGCCTTTTCTGGGACATTCTTTCTTATTTGATTAATCTGTCTGTCTCTTGGCAGTAGTCAGCACTGTACTGTCTTGGCTACTGTAGAATTATAGTAAGCCTTAAAATATGGTGAACTAAATCTTCCAGTTTGGTTCCTTTTTAATATGAGTTTGACTAGCTTGTTTTTTAAATTTTGTATGTAAATTTTAGGAGCAGCTTATATATTCCTGTCAAAAAGCATGATAGATTTCTGATTGGAATTACATTTTTATCAATTAATTTTTGTAAATTTTAGTATCTTTCCAATATCGAGTCTTCCAGCATGAGCAGGTAAAACCCTATTTATTTAAGTCTGTGTTTTCCTCACAGTATATTATAGATTTACATGTAGAGATTTTTTTGATATTTTCATTCATTTTATTTCTAGAAATTTATTGATTTGGGTTTGTGGGGAGAGAAAGAGAGAGAGAGAGAGAGAGAGAGAGAGAAACAGGCACCAAGTGAACATATGAAGGTCAAAGATGAACATATAAAGGTCAAAGGACAGCTTTAAGGAATTGGCCCCACCCTGTTTTTTGCAGCTGCATCTCTCTTGTTTCTGCCACACCCTACCCAGTTGGCCCTCAAGCTTCCAGTTACACCTTCTCTCTCTATCTCCTACATTGCTGTAGGAGTGCTGGGAGTATAAATGTGTGCTCTAGCATTGTCTTTTTGTGTAGATCCTGGGAATGAAACACAGGTCATCAGGTTTGCATGGCAAGCCTGCATTTACTTACTGAGCTGGGACACCGCCCACGATGGTTGTTTATACCCTTGTGTGTCAGTTCCTGTTCACATCCAAGTGACAATGCCTAACAGAAACAACTGAAGGGAGGATTTATTGTGGCTTCTGGTTTCTGGGGATGGTGTCCACTGTCACTCCATCCCACGTGCTTAGAGGGGATGTCATGTAATGAGATTCGTGTGTCCTGAGAGAGCAGTCTCGGGGTTTTCAGCTCTGACTGTCAATCACTCAGTTTTCCTCTTTATTCTGTCTGCTCCTATGGTGGTACTTTGATTTACTATTAGCAAATGCACAGGCTTTTAAGATTGTTGTGACTTCTCAAAAATCTGCCATATGATCGATCATGAGATGTCTTTCTTTTGTGGAGCAATAGTTCCGGTTTTGGAGCTCATTTGGTCTGATATTCACATCCATATATCAATTTCTTACAATTATGACTCTGTATTAAGCAAACACCTACAAGCCAGGATTAGATGGCACTGGGGTAAGAAGGCTGCTGGTCTAAGTTCCAGACTCCAAAATCTAGAAACCCAAGAACTTGAATTTCTGATGCCAGAAGCCCCAGCTGCAAAACCAGGGGACAATTCAGCCTTCCTTTGCCTTTTTGTTCTTTTGGAGTCTTTGACAAATTGGAAGATGCTACCCACACTGTTTAGAACTTATTCTAATTCAACTGAACCACCTTCACAGACACACCCTACAGGAACACTCTACTAGTTCTCTGAACATGTCTTCCCCCAGTAGACACATAAAATTAGCTGTCACAGTGTGCATGTATGTGTGCGTGTGTGTGTACCTGTGTGTGTTTGTCCATGTGTATGTGTGTACATGTGTACTCATGTATGTTCATGTTGTGTGTACATGTATGTACATGTATGTGTACCAGTGTGTATGCTGTGTGTACATACAAGTATGTGTGTTTGTCCATGTGCATATGTGCATATACATGTATGTATGTGTGTACGTATGTGCATGTATGTATCCATATGTGTATGTGTGCATATGTTTTATGTGTACAGTCTCACACATGCATTTTCTATTGCTGCTCCAAGGAATCATGATTTGTTAGTATTAAATGAGTAAATGAGATGGGCCTACAATCAACCCAACTAGTCCTTCATGGAAAAACACCATGTGCCTTCACAGGACCAAAATCAATAGCATGCTGGCAGAGGGGAATTTGTGAAACTCAGGTTCACACTGTGATATTGGAGATTCCCGCCTTGACACTGTTTCAATTGTTCCTTGGTTTGGTTGCATTTCTGCTCCATCTTCAACTCAATTATCTATCCATCTCATAGCCACATGTCTTCTTTGGCTCTGCTGTCAGATTTGCCTTTGAACATTGAAAGCTCTGCAGAGACCTTGCTCCCATCAAAACCAGTGACTCAAGCTCTCTGGAGGACTTTCGGTGCCCAAAGATGAGGCTGACCGGGTCAGTAAAAGACCTCCTAGTTCTGGAACCACCCTTAATGTCTTGTGTCCTCTCAACACCCTCAGGGGGATCTGAACCACAGCACCACCCTTTGGTCCAGAGAGCCCCTTTCTTTCCATCTTGCTCTGAAGATTTCATTTGATTACAGCTCTCAGAAGCTGTGATTTGGGTTGTTTCTGAGAAGTCAGAAGGGAGTGGGTGTGACTTGCTGGTGTGAGAAAAACTGAAACAATGCTGTTACCCCCAAATCTGTACAATCTTAGAGAAAGAGAGGTAAACAGAAAACCCAGCAAAAAGAAGCCTCTGGAATGTGAGGCATGTGTCAATGAAACAAACTAGAGACCTGTGTCAGGGGTGCTAGTGAGAGCCGGGATATTCACTCCTCTCCAAACTCCTGTTGAGTGTGCAGTGCGGAGGGTGTTCATGATTCGTAATTTCACCCTGCTTCTATTTCTCCTCTCTCTTTGAGTTGAGAACTATGGGACCAGGTTTGCCGGGCCTCCTGGAAAGTCAGAGAACGCTGTTGTTCAAAAAAAGCCAGGAACAGGTACATAGTATCGGCTTAGAAGTGCCCTGTAGCTAGAACTCAAAATGTCTGCCATTAACAGCTTCCTCATCCCATGGGGGAACAAGGACTTCACATGCAGAGCAGGGGAGGTTGGGCTGCTGAGAAGCAGGTGTGTCCAGTGTTCAAACTAGCTTGCAGAAAGGCCTGCTGGCAACATCAAAAATAAGATACTTCTGAGTGCCTTAGCAAACAGAGGACCACCCGGTAGAGGCTGATCTGGTCTCACCAGCCCTCTGTGTCCACATGTGTGGATTATAATCAGGTATCCTTTCCTGTAGGAAGACCTGCTCCTGGACCTTCCCTGCACCTGGTGGCTCAGAGTGCAAACTACTCTGATTTGGTTTGTTTCTGAGAAATCAGAAGAGTTCACCAAAACACACCTAACAGTCATTTCCTCTTAGAAACCTAGAGTGATAGAACACTACCTACCCTCTGCAACTTCAGCAACTGGCAGCAGTTGCTGAAGATGGTGCTTAGTATCCATTTGAGTTGGCCTCAGGCTCTTCATTGAGTTCTCCACAGTTTGCTTCACTCCCTATTGTCCTTCACCTACTGAGCATTGAGGATTTTGAATTGTCTCTCTCAGGGTCTTGGAATCCTTGTACCTTCATCAGACTTCGGAGCCCATCCTGCTTTGCTGAAAAAAACAAAAACAAAAAACAGCATTTCAGTGGTGCTAGCATTGCCATTTCTGAGACTTTTAATGGGGCCCAGAGCAAGATAGCCTTGAGCTTAAAGAATTCTTCTACTTCCTGCTCAAATGACCTACCTGAAATTTGACTCCATATGTCCTTTGCAGCAGCAAGAGCTTCCCTAAGAATCATCTCATGTGCCCACCCACCCAGATTCACCTGAATCTGAGGGGGCACAGGATAGCAACCCAACTCTGAGCCCAATCCCAACCCGCAGCAGCTCTTGGTTGAGTGGCAGGCCTACTCGAGACAGAGTATGTAACCTAGACATATTTCTGGATATCCACAAAACCAGGCAAAATGGAATGTGGAGCTCCTATAGGAAATTCTGGAGCCTTTGAGACATGGTGGCTCACTGCTTGCTAGGTAGACTGAGGGTCCTAGGCTGGCCCTACTTCTGGTCAAGTTTTCTATCCCTGACTTCCAAGGCATTGTAATCAACCACCACAAGGTCCCACCATCAGGGACCTAGCCACCTGATGCCATATGTTTCCCCACCATGATAAATAGTATCTGTATCCCTTCAAGCCATCAGTCAAAAATGAATTCTTACTCTCTCAAGTTGATTCTGTCAGGTAATTTGTCACCTGAGGAAAGCAATTAACAGTCCCCCTTGCACTTGGGGAGAGCAGTTTTGTTCATTAGATCTCCAAATGAATTCTTGAGCACAGATAGTTTTAAAAATCATAATTCAAAGCATATCTTCATATTTCTGATTTTCCCCACAGAACAAGCTGGGGTTACTTCTCACGTTTCATTGTCCTCACTTGTGTTTATTTGTATATTAGACCATAATAATTCTGCATTAATAACTCTAAAACTTTGGGTATTTAAAGCAACAAATGTGTAATTCCATATAAGGTCCTTTCTGAGTCTCTTAAATGTCCTCTTGGGCTGCTCTCTTCCATGTAACAAATCCTGTAATTTCACAGAAGAGGATCCTTCCATAACCAGCAAAGGGAGAAGAGGGTACCAGAGACTCAAATAACAAGCTACTGGCTTCTTCCTAGAAACAACGCATGTCATCCTGTATTTCATTGCATTGGGCTAAGTAGGTAACATGTTCTTACCTAACTTAAAGGAGGTCAGGGTAATTCAAACCTCCCATGGTGCTTAGAACAGAGAACATCAGTGAGCAGCACTAATGCCAATCTTGGTGTCCCTTCTCAGCTTAGCTTATTTACTCCTAAGAAGAACCTAGGGTTGAGCTAAGTAACCAGCAATGATGGTATTTTGACTGTAAACTTTATGCTAAAGGCAAAAAGGATTGTGTATAGTCATTACACTCGAGTTGGTAACTTATTGCTTCTGTTCACCTAGACTTACCATTCTTCACCTATGTGCATATTCAAGTTGAACAAAGGGAATAAAAGGGAGTGTCGTGGGAGACAGTCTCTGGGAAAAAAACTGTTTACAAATAAATAAGGAGGAAAGTTATAGTGCTGAGTTAGCATCAGAGATAACAGGTTAAACTCCTAAATTGGATAGATGTAGAAATAATTATAGACAAGTGTCCATAAAATGATTAAGGTGTACTTATAGTAGCATATTCATTGATGAATCATATATGTGTGTGTGTGTTTATATTATCTTCTAGCTCTCCCCACTGAGAACAGCTACAAGCAGAAGCATTCCAGGTAATAGTGAACACACCCAGACTCCAGACTTTGATTCTGAGATACTATTATTCATTAAAAGGAACCAGGGCTCCTAAAGAAACAGTTGATTGTAGGAATTAGGCACCGAAATTACAAGATGACTTTGACCATCATAGATTCTCAGAAGTTCAGGAAGCACCCAAAACACAACATGGGAGAAAGCGTGTCTGAACAACAGAAGAACTAACCCCAAAGGACTCTCAAAGGCCAAGTCTGAGTAATTAAGAAACAAAGTTAGATAGATTTGACTGTACCACAGAGTGTATGGCACATATACATTAGCCCATGCAGATGTAAGTTAATACTTGAATAGGTAAGTGCTTGGGGAGAAGGGGAAATCTTCACACCAAAAGTGTCCGTATTTGACATGTAGGTACAGCACAATGCCTCCCCGTGAGTGTGGGCTAGATTCAGTGGTTTGCTTAGAAGTTACAGGTTATGAGAAGGGAGAAACATCAGAGAATGGAGCAGATGTAAAAAGCAAGAGGCGAGCATTAATATCACCAGTGATGGATCAACAGCCTATGTATGGCATGAGAAACTAGCGTGTGAATCATACAGTAGAGCACATTATATAAGAAGAGATTAAAATCTCACTCCCGGCTCTGAAACTATCTTCCCTGCAAGACTTGGAATCTCTTTAGACCTCTGTTTCCTCACCTATAAAATGGTAGGAATAACAGATCTCATCCACAGAATGCCTGAGTATGAATCAACGTGATAGTTGGATCATTTGGAGCCTGCCACAGTGCTCAACAGGTATTGGGCATGACATGTATTGCTTAGTGATTGGGAAGTTTTCGGAGAAACTGGTAATTGGACAATTTTGTTGTGCTGGCATCATAAAGCATACTTAGAAAAACCTATACAGGGAAGTACAGTCACTCGGTGTGGCCTCCTGGTCTGAAGCAGTTGTTAGTGTGACCCAACCTAGTGTGCTGTTGTGCTTTTTTCTTACGGAGTAGGAAGGTTAAAAGGACAGCACGGTAAATATTTAAGCCAGTAGCAGAGTTACTTACCAATGTTATCAAGTGTTGCATATTATACACAGCCAGATGTGTTCTGCTTTTATGCAATATACAGAGAGTGCTTGTCTACAGCACCATCTCCATAGTCAACTGAGTAAGGTGTTGTATTATGCTACAACATTCCTACCACTATGATGCCATTAAGGGGTAGGAACTTTCTAACTGAACTGTGTCTCTGTGAGACCACAGTTGTCCACACTGCATGTCATAATGAACAGCATGCTTAAATTCTCTACAGTTCCCAACTCCCAGGATTTGGAAGATCCTCAAAATCCCACCATCACTTGGTCCTGGTGGGATTTTTCTTTCATGCTCTGAACAACTATTTCTGAGGGCAGTCATTACATCTGGCAGCTCCTGGGGTGAGATTATCTAGGCATCTTGTCCCTTATTGCAGAAGACCAAGTACCTACTTTTCCACCTAAATGTGATGATGAGTCTTGGGATACAGAGAAAGGTGTGATTTGCTACTGTGTGATTGATTTCTTTTTAACCACTTTGAGCTTCTTCATTAGTAAAATGGGTATAATATCATTGTGCATCTCACTGGTAATTTGCAGCCCACTCAATCAACTGCCTGACACAAAGCAGATGATCAATAAATGTTTGCTAGTCTACAAGATAACAAAAAGAGAATCTAGCTGCTAGTCTGGAGAAATTCTCTTTGATAAAAAGTGAACACAAAACCCTTCTCCCAACCTAGCTAATAGAGTTCCTGGAGTCTATATAGACCTTGGTGGTGAAGTGGAAGACAAAGGCTCCTAATCTGCCCTGCTCTCTGGGATGGGGCTGTGTCTGAGCCTGGAGTCCTAGCCTTGGTATTAGGGTCTACTGCCTCCCTCCAAAACAGCTGCTCCTCCATTGCCTGTCACTCACAGGCTGGATGGGTCAGGGGAGGTACATCTGAGTGAGTGACCCCTGGGACCTAAAGGTCAGACATGCGTTGGGAAGCAGAGGGACCCAAGGAGCAGCAGCTGCTGTTTGCTGGACTGGGTCCTCAGGGGATTACTTGTTTAAGTTTCAATAAAATGATCTTAATTTAGTGGATCTATATTCTTTGTTTAGCTTTTTTTTTTCTACGAAAAGATTCAACCTGCAGTTTATTTCAGGAAAGCCCTTGCCCTCCCTTGAGGTTGACGATGTAAGTGCTCAGTGATTTGCTCTGATTGGAGAACAACAGTTAGGAGACACAGATCCGACCAGACAATTACAACGTCAACTCCAAGACACTTCCTTCTGCTTTCATTCCTGGTATATTTTGCTTTATTCATTTAAACCAATGGAGAATCACACAATTCAATCTCCCCATCTACCAAGGAATTTCTCCCTACTTCTTATCCCCAAGTTCATCCCAAAAAGGAAATGGTTTTCTCTGTTTCCAAATTTGCTGTTTTTGAACTTTCCAAAGACTTTTATGCCCAAGAAGGCTAGTACGTGTAGATACACAATGCCTGCTCATTTCCTGCCACCTCTTTTAACAAAGAACATTTCTTAATCACCGTGAAAGCATAACTTCTATTTTTGCTTCCCATGTTAAGATAGTTAATCTAATGGCATTTTGAAATAAACTAGTGTTTTATGATTAACATCTGCATTCATTTTTTTAAAAATGCACTTGGGGTTTTTAAGAGAACCTATCCTCTGTGTACCATGCAATGACTAAAGAGAATGGGATAACCTTAACTGTTGGTACCAAAGAATCTACTAAAAAGAAATGAGTCCCTAAATAATGCATTTTATAATGATAGTGGTTATTAAAATACTGACCTCCAAGTACTCTAAATTCACTAGGTGTCTACATGAAAGCATCCAACCTTCTCTAAGAAGTGGTATGTCAAATCAAGAACAAAGAGAGAGGAAACAAAATAGATGGGGGTCAGGGGTGGATGGTCAAAGGGACCATTTGCAGAGTACACACTGCACTAGAACAAACTATTAGACAGCACTTACTGGTTGGGGCTGGCATCAATCTGATTGGCCAGTACATGGGCCCACTGTTGTTGGGTATTTGAGTATCATCCTGGGTCATCAGCCTTGTTTTTGCAGTTCAAAAGATTTTAGAAAAACAAATGCACATGTTTTTTTGTGAAATTAAAATGTTACACATAAGAAGAAATTGTATGTGCAAAGCATATGTCTTTTTGCTACAAAAAGAGCTCAGAGCATATGGCTTCCCAATGCAGAGACTTATACATGGATCTGTTTGACAATCCATAATTTAAAGCTGAGGAAGCCTTCCATCCTCTTTCCAGATGGACTCAAACTGCATCTGGAATTCTAGCTCCATTCTTGGAAGGACCCCCTCACTGTGCTAAGGTGGACTCATGCCCTCTTATTCAAGTCTGTCTCTGCCTGAGCCACTCGGGCACTGTGCTGGCTAGTTTTATGTCAACTTTACACAAGTGAAAGTCATCTAAAAGGAGGGAACCTCAATTGAGAAAATGACTCCACAAGACTGGGTTGTAGGCAGGCCTGTAGGGCATTTTCTTAACTAGTGATGGATGGGGAGGGCCCAGCCCATTGTGGCTAGTGCCACACCTGGGCTGGTGGTCCTGGGTGCTATAGGAAAGCAGGCTGAACGAGCACTGGGAGACAAGCCAGTAAGTAAGCAGCACCCCCCCCCACCCATCCCCATGACCTCTGAATTAGCTCCTGCCTACAGGTTTCTGCCCTGCTTGAGTTCCTGCCCTCACTGCTTTTGATGATGAACTGTGAGTGAAATGAACCCTTTCCTCCCTAAGTAACTTTTGGTCATGGTGTTTCATCACGGCAATAGAAACCCTAACTAAGACAGGCACTGAGAAACATTGAAATAAATCTCTCTAAGGTCATTTTTAATAAGAGGCAACATCAGCAAGGACTGTTGATCAGAATCATCTCTAGCAATGCACAAGGTCCAATCCTGAAGAACTAAATAGCAAACAGTTTAGGGTTTGTGAGGCAGATAGGGTAATCATTCAACCAGGCCATTGGAGAACACCAACAGCAACACGGGAGACCGTGTGGCTGTGCCACGATTATTCTTTGCCAACACTACCTCAGTGAGACTGAGGTCTACTACCAATATGATGTCTCTTTAACTCATCACTGACCCAAGAGACCCAAACTCAGTGTCCGGTGGAGCTTCTGAACTCTAAATAATATCACCTTATACATTAAGATATCTCTACAGAGTGGGAGAAACCAAAGTGACTCCACCTAGCTCATCCAGTGACTCCAGATAAAGGACGCTATGAGGGTGTATGATGCTCAGTTCCTCATATTTTAAGGGAATTTGAGTCCGCAGTTTGTATAAATTTAGTTTAAAAAAAAAGCATCAAGGAAGTTTCACATTTGGATGTGGAGTCTTTATTTCCCTGTACATTGAGTGCCTGTCTTCACATTTAAGTAGATATGCACAGCATTGAAGTGTAGAAGTCACTCACCGATCTTACCTGGGTTAGGCAGACTTTCCTGATAAGACCCTATCTATTGCAAAGCCCCAGCATCACACAAGAAATCTGTCTTTATCTCAAGTAATAAGCATTATGCCAGTCAGTCTTTTGGTGGCAGACTGACACATCATTAAACCAACATGTGAGGATTAAAAAAAAAAAGCCCCATCAAACCATCCCAACTTCAATTCTTTCATATGCCACAAGGCAATAAAGCCAACATTTATGTCCTGAATTCAGCCTGACCAGGTGAATTATTCCATTTTCTCCAAAGTTGCCACACCCATGGGGACATCCATTTCAAAAATGCCATTGAGTGAAGCATTCAAGGGAAAAGGAAATGTAACAGGAACAGTCACTGTCAAATCCCAGAAATTACTGGAAGTTGTTTATATTTTCCCCCCAAGAAAAATGAGGAGGGTGAAGATCTAAGCATCGAGATTAGCACGTTCCTTTCTTCCCTTCGTGCTCCCAATTAAAAGTGGGCTCTTCTTTTCACTGGAGATGAGCAATTGTTAAATCATGATGTCTTCCTTTTAAAAAACCAATTTATAGAAAAGGGCTCCACACTGCCACCACTTCTCTAAGGTTGCCTATAATTGCTCCAGCCAAAGCTTTGACTAATTAAATCACACAAAAGATTGTTTCTTAGTAACACACCTGGTCCATGCTTTGTAGTTGGATTTCATTTAAGGGCTGCGTCTCATGGTGCCTTGTAGCATGAAAGGATATTAATCAGGTAAATGGCCATCAAAAGTCATATCAATATTTGCTGTGTGGTGATTGTTTCCTTAAATCTTGAACAAAGGAAGTTTCTTTGAAATTTCAGGGCTGATCTCCAACCACAGAAGAGAGCAGCCTCATCGAAACAATGTTTTTCAGCTTTAGTGAGAAGGAGAAAAAGGGAACAGAATGTGAGGTGTAGCCAGAAGTGAGATTATGTTCTCTTTGTTCCTGGAGGCTGTTTGGAGCCAGGAGACACAAGTTGAACAAACTGAAATCAGTGTAGAACAAACAAGGGAACACTGACAGAAAGCCTCTCTAATGGCTCTCCATTCCTTGAGAGAGGAAAGCTTCCATTTTGGAGTAAATGGTGCTAATTAGGCTGCAATTTGGAGCACTAGTTAGACCTGCAAACGTCCAGGGAATCAAGGGTTACTTTCATATTCAGTTAAAAGAGGAACTGTCACTAAACATTTCCTTCTACCAACAATGCACCTTTTGAGGGTCCCCTGAAGGGGTACTGTCCTTGGGGTTAGCAATATGGTCACAAACTTGGTTCCTGAGTAACTGGGCTCTCTGGCCCCTGGGATAGCCCTAAATCAATACATATTTACATAGCCAAGCCTGTGTCCGATGGAGCAAACATCACATTCAGGACGGAAAGGGTGGCTATGTGCTCTTGCATGTGAAAAAGTCACCTGCCGATAGCATCCATCTATAGTCCTGTGTTCTGCAACCTTGACCACCCTCCACCAAATGGACAAGACTGTCCTGGGTTGAGCACATGGCCTTGCGCGGGTTAGGATGTAGCACTCACTGGCCTTGGAACACAGATTCTAGAGTTGGAAACCCACCCCTGGAACCCTATGGCTGTGATTATGAGCTAGATCTTTAAGTCCCTTTACCTTGATTTTTGCATGCATGAAATGAATAAAAAGCCCAGAGTAGTCTGTCATGGCTGTAGCACGAATAAAATGAATGTATTATATATCACTTATATTATCTATTTATAGTATAAGAGTCTGATATATATGCATATACACAAATATAGTGACTGGCACCCATAGTTTCCCCAATACCTGTTAGCTACAACACTCTTGACAGCCCCCCAAAGTCTTACACAGTATTTCCTTTAATTCAATGGAGCCATTGCCAGAGACTGAAAACCATTCTTCAGTGGGTCATCCTCTGAGACACTGGGCCATGAGGGGGACAACAAGCTTGACCTGGTTCTCACCAATCAGCAAAGAAACTAAGCCAAAGCGACCAGTTTTAGGGTACTCTTACAATGCTCTCAGTGCTCTCCATGGAAGGCTGCCTATATTCTGGAAGGCCCCACTTGGATTGCCCTCCAGTTGGTTGTCTGTACAGTTCCCCTCCCCAGGAAGATGGGGCAAATACAAAAAACAAAATTGTAACCTAAAAGAAAAATCAAAATGAGATTCCTCAAAGAATAATGGTATTTATTTGGGGCTCACAGAGAATGGCAGTGGGACCAAACATATTATGGCATTGGCAGTGTACAAAGAGGCTGAGTTTTGAAGGTAGTAAGAAGTAATTACATCAGGTATTTTCATACAATATTCTTAAGCCACAGGATCATAACAGTAGTGATGATCAAGAGAGTTTGAATAGGTATTGCCTGCAGTGGTGTCTTGCTGCAGTAGTTTTTGGTCATATGAGGTTGCACAGGCCCTTGGGTGCAGCTGTGGTGTCTGCAGGCTTTTGTGAGAGTTACTGTCAGGTGCTGTTGTACAAAAACAGTTTATATAACCTTGGCTTTCATTTACTTGCCATAGTTGTCAGAAGTGATTCCATTTAGGCTTCGCGTTCCTTTCCCAAAGTGGAGCCCACACCCCTCTCTGCCTCGACTGTGGGTTGCATCAGTCCTTGGAGACACCTCTTGACATCTTCTCTCTTCAGTGCAACCATGGCTGCCCACACCAGGAACTTACTGACATAAAAAAAAAAACAAAAAAACAAAAAAAAACAAAAAAAAAAAACTAACATCAATTCCACCAAGAGGCAGAGCTGTGACAGACAGCAATGCATGTTAGCAGAAGGAGTGAAAGAGGCTTAGTGTTTGTATAACCAGAAACCTCAGCTGTGACTCTCACCTTGAACATGGTTCCCTCCTTTGGCCTAGGCACCTGCAGGCTGGTAGCTCCTTATTATGTAAGGTTGACTTTTGCCACTCGGGATCAGATGACAGACAGAATCTCAGGCCAGCAGAAGCTCCTATAGGACTCACAGTCACCCAGGAAACTTCCTGTTCCTTGGCTAGGGACCAGGGTCCCAACTGCTTCCCACTCACTCTGGGTGAGTATTCTAATTGACCAAGGTGAGGTGTCAAAGGATTAGGAATGGCTTGGGATGTGACTAGAGTCCTCCAAATGTCATCCTAGAGAGTGGAAACCTCAAGAAAGCTGGTTAGGCAAAGAAACCCTGAGATTCAGACACATGAAGAATGGGTAGGTGTTGCCCAGGAGAATCAAAGGAAGAGGAAAAACAAGCAATTAAAATTGAGAAAAGAAAGAGGGGCCCAAAGCTGTCTCTTCAGGGGTCCATTCGATGTGCTCCTAGTATTTCTGGAGAAGCCTGCTGACTGGTCCCTATGATGATGATGTCACTAGAACTTCAGGAACACCGAAACCTCAAAGGTTGTCTCTCTCTCTCTCTCTCTCTCTCTCTCTCTCTCTCTCTCTCTCTCTCTCTCTCACTGACTGCACATTACAATCCCCAGAAGCACTTTTCAAACATTTCCACATGGAACTCCACCTCCAGAGAGTGTGTTAATTGGAGGAGGGAGGCTAAGGATCAGTACCCAAGTGACTTTGTTGGAAGTCATGGTTGAGACCCCTTGTCCTGGGACACCTATATGCATTCGCTTTCTTAGCACTTTTGTTTCTGAATGGGGAAACATCATTCATCATTCAAGAGTCCTCTTCCTGGTCAGCCAGGGCTAAGGCTGAGTCCAAGGAAACTGAGCTTGGAAAGAGACTGGGGTATGTTCTGTTGGATGACAAGAGATGTACTAATGTACGCACTGATGGGCAGGATGCTAAGTTTGTCTTTGCACCATTTTGCCTTCACACCACTCCCTCAGGGATCCTTGTCCTTCTATCTGAATCTCAATAGCCACGATGTCATCACACAAGCTTGCAAAACCAATTGCTACAAAGCTGAAACTGGCACACCTTGTACTCAGAGAAGGGAGTCATTCTTCTTGGCTTTATCCTTCTGCCCACCAATTTCATTTCTGTTCCTTTTCTCCAGTGAGAGGAGGGACCCCCCCTTTTATTAATCAATTGCAAAGATACCCCACTAATGTTTGCATGAGCTCTTATAATACTGACACAAAAACTTCACCATTTAAGAAGCCGAGGCTTACTGAAGAGGTGAACATATCTAGCCTGCATTTTGACTGGAAAGTTTCTCCCACTCACAGGGGCTGATACAACTGTGCTGGGCTTCTAACCTGCTTTGATTGACAATGCCACTTTTGCCTGCCAATTTTCCTGGTTTTTAAATATGTTGTTTTCTTTACTGCTCAACAGGCTGGAGAAATGCTTAAACTTTTTAAGAGTGAGTCTACAATCAACAGGAAGTTGAGAATACCTTGGATGTGGCTTTGGGGTCATTACCTATATGAATGACTCTTCTAGTCACTCCCATGACTCATTCCTAGATACTAAAGGAAGCACTAAGAACATTTCCAGGAGGCCTCTGATCCCCAGTGCAACCGTTTCTATATTATATGTTTAGAAGTGACCCTCTATTGCGTTCACTGTGCTATCCTTTCCCTGTGTTTGTAAGCCACTTCTGCCTTACAGAACACCTCTATGGTTACTGCACTTTGATGCTCAAAGTCACCCAGAATGGAGAAGCATGTAAAGGATAAATCCTGCTACTGACTTGATTCTTGAAGCATATGTCTTAATTAGTCAGCAGATGCGTGGATCCAGTGTGGACTTTCTGAATGCTCTGACATATGATCGCATAATAATAATCTTCCCTTGTGGACCTATAGCACAAAGCACAGCTTTTGGCTACTTGGCCTCATATGTTACACATCCCCTCAGTGGTTCTTTGGCCCCACCCTCCCATTAAATAAGGATCAAGTTGAAATCCTCACAGGGACCAGTGGGGAAGAACAATTGTGTGACATGATGAGGGCTAAGTCAGACTGTGGCAAGCCCAGTGGCTGGATCCACTTGTTGCCAAGAGAAACGAGGGCAAATCTGCTAGGTCTGCTGCTGTCTCAAGGGACAATTAGTTCGGAGCTTTGTGCCATAACCCACTTTTAAGTGATAACCAATCAGTTTTCACTCTCCTTTTAAATACTGTCAGCAAAATCAGAATGCACGCTTCTGTGTGTGTGTGTGTGTGTGTGTGTGTGTGTGTGTGTGTGTGTGCATGAGTGTACATGTATGTGTCTGTGTGCATGCAGGAGTGTATGTGTGTCTGTGTGTATGTTTCTGTTTGTGTGTGTGTATTTGTGTGTTTTATAAATATACTTGTGTCTATGTGTATGTGTGTATGAATGTGTGTATGTGACTGTGTATTTGTGCCTGTGTGTCTGTGTGTGAACATGCATGCATGCATGCATGCATGCATGTGTGCATGTGTGAGTGCGTGTATATCCACCTTATGAGCTTTCACTTGTATCTCCTGCTTACCTCTCATTTCTATCCTGATGGCTTGTTCTGGACTGGTACTGATAACATCATTGATTCCGAAAAGCCCAATCACTATCTTTAGGAGTATCAAGAGGACAAATTATCTTTCCTGAAAGCCTCACTACCCCCATGCACAGGACTGATTGCTGTGTCTCTCCACCATGTCATGCCTTATACACAATTCTGCTACTCAGTTGTGAGTACGAAGATTTATACCTCTGCTTCTAAAAGGAAAAAAAATTAAAGACGTGAAGAAAATATCCCTAAGATGTTGTATGTAATATAGTACACACACATACCTATACATATATGCTCTACCTTTGAAAATACCATCATTACCATAGAAGATCCTGTGCTCACCCCATTAGGGATGGATAAGCCAAGTTTGTTAACAAACAACACTAGGGACGGAAGAAGTGGGCAGCCACTGGTTCTGAAATCTTCATAGTGAGATCCTGAAGCCCATTTGTTTCTCCTGCTCTGGGTTTCCACCACTGACCCCTATCCTGGTAGGTCATCCTGGATCCAGCCACAGGGAGTGGACATGGGCCCCAAGTTCCATGTGCCTTTCGTGCTTCCTGGTTTCTCCTCACATTCTATCCATCTTTCGAACTTCCTGGGTGCCTCAGCCCCAGATATTTTCCTCCTTCAAATGTTTACAGTCTTTATAATCCATCCCTCCCACCTTGACACTTTACCACATTCATTCTTTTCTACTTTAATGTGTGGTTCTACTTTAAATGTATGGTTGCATCCCAGAGAAATATCATTATGAAAAACACTGCTTAAAACCTGTTGTTTTGATGGAGAAAATGGGAATTATGAGATCAAGAGCCTCATATTTGCAGGCACAAAGTTACAGCTCTTGTACAAGTTTAAGAACAGATGTGTATGGCTGTAAAACGTAAATACCACCGAACAAATACTACCAAGGAATGAGTTTAACTCCTGCTCAAAACCCTTTGTCTTTCTCACATACAGACACTTGAAGCCTCCTTCTCCTTCATTTATCCATTTAGCAGAGAGTTCTCTGCTCCCACTGTGCACCACACACTGAGTTAGATGCAGAAGGCACAGACAAGAGCTAGAGGCAATACCTCGGCCTCCTGCCCTGTCACCAACTTGGCCTTATGTTAGAACAAGTAAACAAATTCAAAGAGCAATTAGGGCCACAAGGACAAAAGGCCAGCAGCTTAGTGAACACCTGGGCCCATGACGAGGGAACAAGTGACAGAATGCACGGAAGGCCACACACAAAGCCACTCACACACAAAGGTTCGGTGCTGAGTACCACTGTTTGGTTTTCCACTCAAGTGGTTGCTGATAGTTCCTAGATTCTGCTGGTTGCCCAACTTTACTCTTAACACCTTAACTGGAGTGTAGTCTCCAGGGATGTTCACAACCACAAGTGGATTCTTCCAAGTGAACACACCCATATCCACCCAGCCCAAGAAACTGAGCTTCTCAGTAGCCACCCCTCCTCCAAGAAGTCCACTTGGTATGTGTTGTTGTGTTGTTTAGCATTTTTTTTTATTTTGTCACTACAGATGAATTTGTCCTGGTTTTTTATCTAAATAAAATCATAAGTAATACTTGGGAGCCAGGGGGCGTACATATCTGTTACTCCACAGTTGGGAGACTGAGGCAGGAGGAACATGCATTTAAGACTAGTCTGGGCATGTCTGAGGAGGCTCTTGGCCCTCATATGACTGCTGAACTGGGGCAGGGGATGACATGTAGGGACACTCCACTCCAGAGGAGTGGGATGGAAGGGATGGGGGGTAGAGGGTGGGAGGGCGGGACTGGGAGGGGTGGAAAGAGGACACTGAGATGGAGATGTAACCTGAAGTAATAAATAAGCATTAAAAAAATACTAGTCTGGGCTACTATAGTGAGGCCTGGCATCTAAATAAAGACACTTGGTGATCCATGACCAAATATGGTGCAGTTTTATCACTCCATTCTGCTTTCCCCTCGCTAGGTCTGTTTTTTCCCAATTAAAACGATTGCTACTCACTGAGAGGAGAAGTGAACATGGGCTCCTCTACCACCTAACCAAGATGCTTTCTGCAATCGATACTCGTCATTTTGCTTGGGGTTTTTATGTTGGAGATGATCAACGTTCTCTAGCTGATATTCTGAGTAGTGCATGTGGTGAGAGGGTCTATAGTGGATGTTGTAATCTGCTTCATTTGGAAGTTATGTATGCACCAGGCCTTTACCGGGCTTTTGGATACCTCGTGGAGCCTCCTGACTGGTCTTGCATATCTACATGATGCTAGCTTCTGTAAGCCTTTCTCCCATTTTTTCGCGAGCATGGCTGGTGGTTTGTAGCTAGTATTTGTGGCTGCATTGTCTGTCCTCCCTGCTTTGATGTAAGCTGGCGCTCTTTCCACCTGTGATGGTTTGGTACAGAGTATACTCCCCACTTGCTTATGTGTTTGAGGACTTAGTCCCCAACTCAGGGTGCTGTTTTAGAAAGTCATGGGACCTTTGGGACAGGGACAAAGGTGACTGTCACAGAAGTGTAGCTTATAAGCCCCTTCATCTTCTGACCTGTGGGCTCTGTTTCCCCTGCTCAAAGAGATGTGAGCAAGCAGCCTCATGCTCAGCTTCCAGAGCAAACACCTCTATGCCTTCCCCCTTTTTGAAACTGGGAGCCAAATCCTTCTTCCCTAAATGGCTTCTGTCAGGTAATTTTCCATGCAACAAGAAAAGTGTCCATCATGCCTCATCTTTGTAAAGTCCTTGACAGGATGTTGAGCTGTGGATTTTGATGGTTTTCCTAATTTTATAAACTCTGCCTCTCTGAATGCAGCAATCTCATGGACCAAGCACAGTGCAGCCCCGTACATATACTCTGGTTTCTGTTTATCTTGTACCATCTTCTAAATATCTAACTTTCATCCTTTGTCAGGCACAGTTCTTCTTTGCCCTGTTTATTTTGAACTCGACTCATTATTTGTAGGCTTAATGGTCAGAAACTAAGAGCAAATCCCAGAGGACAGGTGGCACATGTCCTGCAAGGGATCAGTATATATAATCTTCAAATAATGGAGATCAAGAGAGATGCGCACTAACGTTGAGACTCAGAGGTGGGGGGAAAACTCCATATGCAAGGTTTTTAATGTTTTCATTCTCCTCTTTCCTAACTAGCACCCTGAGCAGACATTCATAGGCTTGTTGAGGTTAATGTTCCTACATTTAGTTTCTATGAGACTAAACCCTCTATATTTACTACCATTGAGGCCTTCTGCTTTTTTTTTTTTTTTTTTTTTTTGGTTTTTTTTCGAGACAGGGTTTCTCTGAATATCTCTGGCTGTCCTGGACTCGCTTTGTAGACCAGGCTGGCCTCGAACTCACAAAGATCCGCCTGCCTCTGCCTCCCAAGTGCTGGGATTAAAGGCATGCGCCACCACCGCCCGGCTGAATTCTTTACTCTTGATTGCAATTAGTGGCTAAGTATTAGTTACAAATTAATTGCAACTAATAGACAATTAATTATCTCAGCATTTTGATAACTGTTTCCAAAGCGGCAGTGAAACTTAGCAATAGTTGCCTACAAATACCAATCTTTATACTGCAGATACCCCAGTAGTTCTCACAGATGGGCCTTTGTACCAGCTTATAGACTGCTTGTATTTGACCCCTTATTGCCACAAAAATCATCTAATCAGAGTACTGTTCCTTTATGACAGGTGTTCTTTGTCTTGCCTGCCTCCAATGATGAGTCCTCATGGCCACTCATGCTTCAAGAGACCCAGCCCCAAAAATCCCATCTTAGTACCTAATTTCTACAACCACTTCTAGTACCAATTGGCAGGTGTTATTCACCAGGAAGCAAGCATAACTATAAAGTGGAGTTGAGTGCATAAGAGGCTTATTAGGCAGCTTTGGGGATGGGCATCCAGAATAGAGAGGGATACTCTGGTGTGGTCTCATCAAAGGCCCAGGCAAGCGTGTGTGGATGGACCAAATTGAAGAAAGAGTCCCAGGATTTTGATGATTTTAGCCATAAGTCATTGGGCATGGCTGCTCTAAGAAAGGGGTGCCACCCTGGGGAAAGGAGCTTTCTTCCCCTGCAGCAATTATGGAGGGCTGTCAGCAGGATCTGTGGAGAGCACTGGGCTCTTAGTCTACTTTAGAATATAGTGTGTGCAAAGCAGGATGAGTTGATACCTTCATTTCCACTTTTCCAATCCACACACCGGGGTTTTTTTGTCTTCTCTTGCTGCCTTGGTACTCTGTTGTGGTGAGAGATGCAGGTGACAGCCAACACTCTTGTCTCATTCCTGACATGAGGGAGAGAAAAATTAATGTTAGCCTTTCCATTCCATATTTGACGTCCACGTTTTTATACATGCATTTTGTTAGACAGTGATCGCTCTTCTCCTACTACCTTTTAAATAATAGATGCTGAATTTAATTAAACATTTTTTTGTTTCTGTTGAAATAATGATGCAATCTACTAAAATTATCATCCTTTTCTCCTCTAACTCCCATAGTAATTTATAATGTCTTTACAATGTTAAACTAAACTTAACGCCATGGAGTAAAATCAACGCTGTTAGTATTTACCCTTTCATGTCCCTTGCTAGAATTTTACATTAAGACATTTTTACTTTTGTGGTTTTGAGAAATGAACCCTTGTTTCTTCTCTTGCAATGATTTGTTTGATTTTTTGCTTTTGAGGTCACACTGATATCAGCAGACAAACCAGGAGGTGTTACTACCTCTGTTTCTGTAAGACTGGTATTTTCTAATTCTTCATTAGATCTCCATGAGGCCAGAGTTGTTTGTGGGAAGATTTTTATTCTAGTAGATTTAAGACTACTCAAATCTTCTTTCTTCTGAAGTAAATTTTAATAACTCATCTTCGTATTAAATTTACCCATCTCATGCAAATTGCCCAGTGTTTCTTGCTTCTCATCTTTGTGGAAGTTTCCTTCTGCCATTCCCTGCTTGTTTTTCCTGGTTTGAGCTGCACTACTTTGGGAGTAGGAATTGCTTTGAGCAGAAAGCTGGCGTTAATACTATGGCCTGACTTCTCTATCCTCCTTCTTTATCAGGCTATCGGTTCCTGAATCCCTTCCATCTTGGAAGTGCACCAATTGCTTCAAACAATATATATATTTTTTTACTTTATTCAACCTTTTCTCATTGTTCATAGTACACAGGTTTATCTTCTTACTCAACACAGTGGTCTGGATCTTAAAGGTCCCACCAAAGGCTCCTGTGATGGAAATTAGCTTGTTGCTATGGAAAGAGGTAAAAACTTTTTTGGTTTGGTTTGGTTTGGTTTGGTTTGGTTTGGTTTGGTTTGGTTTGGTTTGGCTTGGTTTGGTTTGGTTTGGCTTGGCTTGGTTTGGTTTGGTTTGGTTTGGTTTGGTTTGGTCTAGTTTTTTCAAGACAGGGTTTCTTTGTGTAGCCCTGGCTGTCCTGGAACTAGCTCTGTAGACCAGGGTAGCCTCAAACTCACAGAGATCCTCCTGCCTCTGGATTTCTAATGCTGGACTACCATGCTACTACCACTTGGCTGAGATAAAGATTTTTAACAGGTGGGACCTGGGAAGTTACTTTAGGTTACCTGCAGCGTGTGTCCTTGAATAGGATCATGGCATCCTGGTCTATTTCCTATTTTCACACCTAGTCTCCTTTGTTAAAGGATTAAATCTGCTGCAGAAGGCCTAAAGCATTCAGGACAAATGGTCATGGACAGAAATCTCCAATATGAGCCCAGATTAATTTCTTTCCTTCTAAGATGGTTTATCTTAGATATCTGTGTGTGGCTTATACAACTATGCTCATGAGAAATAAAAATGGTCTCCACACTGTTAAAATCAACATGAGACTGATAGGTATAAATTGGAGTCTATAATCTACTCATATCTGAATATTGTTAGAAATATTTGCACTGAGAGAGAAGCATAGGTGAAATTTTATATAGCATTCTATTTCTTCTTAAAGGCAGAGACCATGTATTTCTGAATAGAGATATTTGGGTTTAGGTGCTTTGTGAAGCAATTTGAAAACACTAAAATTGTTATCATTTCAGCCTAGTAGGATCCCTGATCAATACAGCATGTTACTATCATTATTTTATAAGTGTTTTTTGGTGTTTCTAGAAGATGACCATCAGCAAGAAGTAACATTTTCCCAATACTAAGATTATTTGAGAATGACTTAGATGTTTAACATTCATCACTCTTAGTTTAAAGAAAAAAGAGAGAGAGAATACATAGTGTATAATCATTACCACTTATTTTAATCTTCTTATTAAAATCAAGAATGATCAGGCTCTAGACCAGACCCATACAAAAGAGAGTAGCAGCCATTAAACTCTGGAAGGCTTATACCAAGAGTTAGAAAATTAGCTGCTCAGTTCAAAATTCAGCCACTCATCCAATTGCAAAACACTTTGGAAGAAGGCAACTTCTGAAGAGTACAGTGTAAACCCTTCATGGTTGTCAGAATCCAGCCAACTTTTCAAAATCATTTCTGAGTTTCTATATTGTTGTGAAAGCATACAGTACCAAGGAGCTAATACCAGCCCAGTGGTCCCAGAGATTTCAAGAGACCTCCAGGCTCCTGGACCAAATTTTGTAGGAATAACCATAGTTAAGCCATTTGGATAGATAGTGGCTACAGGTAGAAATGACAGGCTAGCCAAACTGCAGCCATGAGCTATCCTGCTTAAACTCCCCTCTGAAATGCCTTTCAACTCGATCCCTCTACTTAGAACTCTATTGCCCTGTGTTTAAAACAAAGGCAGCCCATTGAAAACAAGCTGTAATTGCAGTCTTTCAGCAAAACAGCTTTTACCAGAGCAGGCCTTTAGGAATGGCACAATGTATCACCCCCATTGCACGGCACACAATTACATCCATCACTGCTCTAACGGGATGCTCCATGTCAGCAAAGACTCATCAGCCCCCAAAGTTATGAAACATGAATGCCTCACTACCAGACTTTAGAACGTGCTCCCAGAATAAAACGAAAGATTAGCTTATTTCTCGCTCAGAATTGGAGCTGCACTAGGGAGAAACACTAATCCTTGTTTTAGAAAAATAATGATGTCTTCCATTTATTGACAGCAAGATGATTGCCTGAAACCGTTCTCATTACTCTGAGATCTCAAATGAGTAAATCACTGCCTGGTAAACCAAGGTTAAAACTACACTTATGTGCATATATTTTAACAAAGTGTTGGGGGGGTGGGGAGATGGTAGTAGTAATAATAAACAATGGCCATCACTAGCAGAGAACTGTTAATTCAGAGAATTTTTTTAGAATATTTGATCTGATAAGCGACCTGGTCATCACTGAAATTAAATTATGCTTCAGAAAATGCATGTTTCATTTTTAAGATTCTGTTGCTTGGAGACCGGGAAAGAGAAGACTGGCAGAGCCCGAGACAGGAGAGGGACAATGTTCCCTGCTCCTGGAAACTGCAATGAATGGATAGGAAACATTACAGGAGAGATGTAACAGTGAGAGTGGCCTAGATGGGTTTGTTAGAGAGTCCAAGATGTGTGTCCTTGCTCCCACACTCAGGGAGCCTCTCTCTCCCATTCACCATTATTGCTCACACTTAAGCCACGCAGATATGATGCCATAGATCCAACCAACAGTTCGTTAAAGAAACACAGGGCAGAGAACAAACGAAAAACAACATTGATGGCAACACACAGGGTGTGTCCCAAGGAGGGATGGGCAACAACAGCAGTGTGGAAACTCAGGTCGGAACATCCATCAGCAGAATCCTCATCTTCCTGGCTATGTGTGTTTCCATCGGTCACCGAGCACACTCACCACAGAAGGTAGAATAGTTCTGAGATCTTTTACCTTTTGGGAATGGTAGGTGTTCATCAGTAGCAATGGGGCTCTCAGAATTTGAACCTGTGCTCAAGGTTAAGCTAAAGTTCACCTTCCCCAGACTTCTTTATAAAACAGGGGAGCCATCTGACTATGTTTGGACCGAGGACATGAAGCCAGAAGTGGCATGTGTAACTTAAGGGTCATGATTTTTATGTGAGGGCTCTTGTTCACTTCCCCTGTTTTCCCTTCCTGCAGGTTGGGGTGTAAATGTGATGGCGACACCCAGATTTAATTCTGTGAAGCTACACCAAGGGCAGGGAGACAAGATAAAAATCAACCCTGGTTCTTAGGTGAACACACTGAACAAAGAACTCAGCAACCTTGACTCTTCCAGGCTTCACTAACAGAGAGAAACAAGTGTTTACCTAGTTAGCCTACCTTGAGGGGTCCCACTTTTTTAAATGGAAGTATAGCTTTCATCTCAACGGACACTTTAGATTCTGAGTAGACACTGTCTCGAGACATTTTATTTTATTTTTTTTGCCCTACCATGGTGACATTTGTCCATGTTACCAAAATCCTAACTTACTCTTGACTCTCCCTCTTCTCCTTTCATTCGTTGAAACACACAAATTGAAATCACAGCCAAAATGTATATAGCCTTATTTGAATATCTCTTTTATTTTTTTTCATTTGTTTTGTTGTTGCTGTTGCTAGCTCCTTCTCACCTCACCCCACCCCAAATTCTAATTTCCAAGCCAGGTTTGGTCGGCCATAACTATGATCTTAGGACTGGAGAGACCGAGAAAGTAAGAGCAAGAGCTCCAAAGTAAGGCCCCATTGAAAGAAAAGGAAGAAGATGATGGATAGATAGATAGATAGATAGATAGATAGATAGATAGATAGATAGACAGATAGAGAGATAGATAGACAGATAGACAGATAGATAGATAGATAGATAGATAGATAGATAGATAGATAGATAGACAGATAAACGATAGATAGATAGATAGATAGATAGATAGATAGATAGATAGATAGATATACAGATAGAGAGATAGATAGACAGATAGACAGACAGACAGACAGACAGACAGACAGACAGACAGACAGACAGATAGATAGATAGATAGATAGATAGATAGATAGATAGACAGACAGATAGATAGACAGACAGATAGACAGATAGATAGATAGACAGACAGACAGACAGACAGATAGACAGATAGACAGACAGACAGACAGACAGACAGATAGATAGATAGATAGATAGACAGACAGATAGATAGACAGATAGACAGATAGAGAGATAGAGAGACAGAGAGACAGAGAGACAGAGAGACAGAGAGACAGAGAGACAGAGAGACAGA
>CAJQZJ010032284.1:1440773-1503876 GCA_907164525.1 Lophiomys imhausi
AGACAGAGAGACAGAGAGACAGAGAGACAGAGAGACAGAGAGACAGATAGATAGATAGATAGATAGATAGATAGATAGATAGATAGACAGACAGATAGACAGACAGATAGATAGATAGATAGATAGATAGATAGATAGATAGATAGATAGACAGACAGACAGACAGACAGATAGATCAGATAGATAGATAGATAGACAGATAGAGAGATAGAGAGATAGATGATATAGAAAGGAAGGGAAGGAGGGAGGGAGGAAAAGAAGGGGAAACAAGAAGGAAAGCACTGTAGCATACGTTCAAATGTGATATTCATCCAAATAAATGGCCTTGACTCCATCACACAATGATTCTAAAACGTGCACCTGTGACCCCAGCTGGGGTGGGCAGAGTTCTTTCCTAGTATCTCCTTAGATAAGTTTAAACAAGTCGCTTGACTGTGTGCACCTTTTAACACTGGAAAGAGTGACATCGGGATACAGACAGGAAAGGACAAAAGCTCAGTTCCTGTCTTTAGTTAACCTAAGCGAGGACCCTGCACTTTATAGGCCCTATGAGCCAATTCCTAAAGGGGAAAATAAGAAAACAAGTATTTTTGTTGCAGGCTGGTGTAAAATGGGTGCTGAAATTAGCATAAAATATTACTGACTGATGCTCTTTTCAAATTAACATCCTTAACAACAGTGTCCCATTTTGCTTTGAAGAGGTTTTGGTTGCTCTCTCCCTCCATAAAGAAACATCAAAAGTCAAACAACAAAAGGTTAAGAAAACTCAACAGTGTGTAAGTCAGCCTTCACTCTTCGAAGCATGGTTTTCTTCTTCCATACTAAGCGTAAGTAACAGATGGCCACAGATGCTGCTCTGTTTCTGTCCCGACCATGCCCCAGTTTCTGTCCCGACCATGCCCCAGTAACACAGTTCAAAGCAAAGCAGCAAGCTCATCAGCCAAACGACCTTTCTGTTATCTTTCTCCACACATGACATGAGGGTTATGTCTATCTTAAAAGGGGAATGGGGTGTAATACTAAACCTAGAGTGTATATCACATCATCAGATAGCTCCAGGGCTGGGCAGTCTAGTGTCAGATAAACAGATCCTGGCTTAAATTCCTAGCACTACAAAAACAAAAAAACAAAAGACATATATATTAAGGGCTAGAAAATGAAAAGTTTCACAGTCAGTGTGTGCATGCTGTGTGGACATCTTACAAGCCAGCTTGATGGAAATGCCAATCTCAGAGGCCTAAGTAAATCTTTTAAAAGAAAAAGTGAAGGAAGAGGAGAGCAACCACTCCTGACTTTGAAACAGAATTCTAGAAAGACTACCTTAAGGAGAGTGGTTGTTTCCACACTGCCAGTATGGTATGACCAGGTGACATAAAGAACTCTGGGTAACTCCCAGGAGGTAATTTCTCCCACCAGAGGCATGTTGGGGTTGGTCTTGTGCGCTGTGTATTCAGATGCTGAGTTCTGTGCCCCAAGATTAGGCTGCAGTCTAAACATGGGCATTTTATACTGACCAAAAGAAAGCTCCCCAATAATCTCTGATTGGCTAATAAAAGACTGGAACCTACAACTGGACAGAGAGGATAAGAAGGAGGGACTTGGGATCAAGTGAGAGGGGTCTCAGGAAGGACTGGAGGAGAGAGAAAGAAGAAGAAAGAAGAAGGTCACCATTAGGCAGGATGGCCAAGAGAAGTTCACCCTGAGGACACACATGGAACAGAGCAAGCCAGGACAACTCTAAGATGGCAAGCAATGGGACATTTATCTGGGTACTAACATCATAGTCAGGTTTGACTATCTCAGAACTTGCCCAGCATGGTGTCAATAGTTTGTTAATAAGATATGGTGTATTTGTGTGATTTACTTGGGAGCTAAATGGGCTAGAGTTGGGTAGAACACCCCCCAAGAGATAACTGGGAACAAAAGTGGGCATAACCACCCTCCCCAAAATAGTTCTATTATAGAGGCATAGTTAACTTTACCCAAATAAAACTCTTTTCTGGAGAGGGCTTGGGAGCCCTTGCTGAGTATGAGAGTACACCTCCTTACACCTTTAACAAAGTATTTCCTGCATGGTCCTTGGCACCACTCAGGAATTAGAGATCTTCCCTTAATAATCAAGTACAGAACAATATTTATGATGAATTGGAACTGATGAGGGCCACCACACCAAAACGCCCCTCCTTCCAACTGCCTGTCCTGTCTGACTGACAAGGTAGGCAGTCCCTGTTGGTAGAACCTCCAAGGCAAGCTTGCTTTCAATCGAACATCCAATCAGAATGTGCTCCAGCCTTTCTCATCATTTTTCAGATCACGGTCATAGTCTAATTCCAGAAAACACTAACAGATACCAACAAGGAAGAAAGGTAGGCACGGGTAAAGAACGTTTCTCATTTTCTATTATGATATCTAATTGTTCATACCACAAGTGTGTTTCCTTGGATTATGCTGCTGTGAGTAAAATCCAGTGTATAAAAGTCTTTTAAGAAACATATTGCACCAACTGCAGACAGACTGCTGTCCAAAAAGGACAAAACTTGGTAGCAGGGAAGTCGACAGCCTAACTCTGCCAAGACAGGGTAGGTAAGTCCTTCATAATCCCTGCTCTACAACAAATGTCTGTCAGAGAAACAGGACCCAAAGCCTGAAGATTGATGCTGGAATGTATGGAGAGAAAATGGAAACTGTCCAGGCAGTTATTGGTATGTTCTTTCTTAGTTTTGGAAGCTGCAGGCTCTGCACTTCCTATATAAGCAAATATATTTATCCCTCTCAGGTCTCTGAGGTGGTTGAAGAATAGACAGATAGAATCTTATAGTTAAATTTTGAACTGTTTAGGAATCAAGAGGGTGTTATAGATCTAAGAAGATACTCTTAAAAATGTGTTGCAAGATAGTATGAATGTTGAGTCACATATAGACCTTTAAACTCATGGAGTTGGGTAGATAGTAGAATGTTAAAGTCAGGGGCCAAATAGGTATAAACTGAACATTGGGAAGGTACACTGGGCCAATTTACTCTCATAAATGTGGCATATTTATATCTATTGTTTTGTATAATATTTACTGTTATAAGAGAAGGAACCAGCTGTTGGACTGAAAGGGGAAACCTCTGGAGGGAAGAGGGTGGAAGGGCGGGTTAGGAAGGGGGAATAGGGAGGGGTTTGTTACTGAGATGTAACTTGAAAAAAAAAATAATAAAGTATTTAATAAAAAAAAATAATTAAAAAAATAAAGAAACATACTCTTCTTTTTAATCAGGTAGTAGCTAGATTTTGTCCAGAGGAGTGGTAAAAGTGTTACAGTGGGAAGCAGAAAGACAACTTCTTCCCTAGGAAATGTGTTACCCATTTGAGGAGAAAACAGAACTCAGAGTGGTGGGATGAGCAGGAAGCAGCCTTTTCAAGTGCACCTGATGGACAAAAGAGGCTAGCGTTCTTCACCATCACTCATATGCTAGATAATCTGATGAATTTCCCTGCTGCCACTATCCCATGCCATCCTTTCTAATCCTCTTTACTCATCAGTGCCATATGAACGAAACCATTCACCTTCTCTTAAATACCCTACTAGTCAGAGAAAACTAAAACACTGCCAAAAATGGAAACTCTCATCTGCCAGAGCTTAGAAGCATAACAACAAAGAATAAGACAATGACAAAATGCCAGCTAGATACTTTCTCCCCACAGAAGCCTGGGAATTTGGGTATTTATAATCCTAAATCATTTTATTTCACCCTAAACAATCTTGACACCACCAGGAGTATGTGTCCTCGACTCACAGATATGCTGTTTGGGATTAGGAAGAAGAAATATCCTGTGGTCTGGAGACCTGTTGAAGAATGAGAGAGAATTTGAGATGTGGGGACATCTTGACTATGCCGTCAGAGCTGTCTAGCTGCTGGACCTGGGAGCCAAATAATTGGGTTGTTTTTAGAGAAGAGTTCAGACATGGGAATTGGGTAAGTATGCTAAGCTTTTGTACTAACTCACTGTTTAACAGCCTAGGACTTTAACAGTGGCAGACGGGTTAGCATTTACTTATCATGTTCCCAACACAAGCTAGGCATTTCAACACTTCCTTTTTCAATCCTAACAACATAAGGAAGTTGTTAGGACCCCCATTTTACAGATGAGTGAACCAAGAAATGAAACTAATTCAAGCTTTGAAAAGTCTGGAATGGCAGTTTCAGTCCAGAATCCTTTATTTCCAGCGCCCGTTCTTTTCCACACTATTTCCAGCAAAACTGAGGTGACAAGATGTATTGAAAAGCCCTGGGGTTGATGCTAAGAATGAAGAGAAAGGACACCTGGGTGAGGAGGCATCCTTGTGTAATCACAGTGCTTGGGAGGCTGAGACAAGGGGATCTCCAGTTTGAGAACAGCCTCATTTGTGTAGTCAGACCCTGCCCTCCTCTAATAAAGATGGAAGGAAGGAAAGAAAGAGAAAGAAAACCAGGGGTGGGAGGGATCTTAGGGTTTGCTACACCCCTCAAAACTGGAAGCGTGCCAATGCTTCCTTCTCTTCTGTAATTACAACTTATCTGTCAACAGTGAAAAGCAGAGCTTCAAGGTAGACCTCCCCACTGTGAAACTGGAGAATATCATCTGTGCCCATCATCAGCATCAGTGGCCAAAGGCTGACCTTGCTGAGTTAATCAGTAGAGAAACAAATCAGTTGGAAAAAATGCAAATTTGTTTTCTGCACAGAGTTGGAAACTCATTATACTGAACCACTCCTTAAATTAAGTTCAGAACAGCACTGAAAATCTGGGTCAGATAAGAAACAATGGAAGGCTATAATAAGCAAGCCTGGGCAGTGAGCACTGAATCCTGTCGGCAACAGTACTGATGTTAATTTCTCTTTAGCCCCTTGACTGTGCTGGCAGAGCAGAAAATGGCTTGCTCCACTTGGATCGGGTTCCTTTTTCTAGTTGGCATGTATGTAAGTGGATGAATATTTCTTTGTAAAGGAGACTCAGCGTAGTGTTTGAACGGTGCACCTGCTCCTTACCCCAACAGTCCGACTACTATACACTGCTACATCCTTCCAAATCAACGATGGATTTCTGTGCTGTGTGGAGAAGGTCACAGAAGTCCATAGTTGAAAAGCTCATGGAGCATCTTTTGCTACCAAGAACCCCCTGGGTTACACAGTCTGAGAAATCAGAACTGTGTTGCTTTGGTTTTGTAAATGTCAATTATTATTTAAAGCCAGTGCCTGTTGTTCAGCATCCCAGAAGGCTGAGTCAAATATGGGCCCCATTACCTTCCCTCACTCTCCTCAAGTGATTAAACAACCGGGAGAAAATTGGCTCTGTGTCTCTGGACTGTGGTTAACTTCCCTGTGCCTTGGAAAACTGATTGATTTGTAGAGAAGGTGCTTGCCTGAAAGTGGCCTTAAAGAAAAATGGGATGTTTACCAAAAATCACGGGGCTTACATGAAAGCTAGCACACCTATCTTGTGATTAAATGATCACCAAGAATCATAAAATAAAATACCTAATTTAAAGTAAAATGTATCTTTAATGAACATAGCCAGTCTTCTATGTATCCACTTTGTTCACTGCACTGAACCAAATTGCTAGACATTAATTGGGTAATATGTCAAAAAACAACAACAACAAAAAACGAAAGCAAGCCGGGCGGTGGTGGCGCACGCCTTTAATCCCAGCACTTGGGAGGCAGAGGCAGGAGGATCTTTGCGAGTTCGAGGCCAGCCTGGTCTACAAAGCGAGTCCAGGACAGCCAGAGCTGTTAAACAGAGAAACCCTGTCTCGAAAAACCAAAAAAAAAAAAAAAAAAACGAAAGCAAACCAAACAAACAAGCACAACAAAACCACCTCAGGAAGTGAGGCAGGTGTCTTTCTTAGTCGGTGTTCTATTGCTGTGCAGAGACACCATGACCTCTGCAACTCTTATAAGGGAAAAACACGGCCAGAAGCATGGCGACACACAGACAGCGATGGTGCTGGAGAGGAGCTGAGAGTTCTACATCTGGTTTGTCAGGCAGCAGAGAGAGACACTGAACATGGATTGAGCATTTGAAACCACAAAACCCACCCCCCAGTGACTCACTTCCTCTAACAGGGCCACACTTCCTAATAGGGTCACTCTGCTAACCAAGTATTCTAGCCTGAGTCTATGGGAGCCTTTCCTATTCACACCACCACAGCAGGTAAGCCATGATCAGCAGTGAGCAAATAGAATTACAGGAGTGTTCATGGTATCAAAAGTAGTGCCAATTTCTATTTCTCTCTCTTTCTCTTTAAAAAAAAGCCTTTAAAGTTGATAATAGCGTAGGCAAGACTCTATAACATGAAGAATAAATGATGGGGTAGCTGTGGCTATCCACTACTCTCTGTAGAGAGTTGAGGGACTTCCACAGAAAAGAAAGAATAGTATTACTCCACACAGCTCTCAGGAAAGATGATCTGGTTAAATGTGGAAAAGATGCATTTTGTTATCAGAAAGAACTCTCCTAAGTAGGGTATTTCTATAGAAGCTAGAGTCTTTGAGGAATTAGCCAGTTATTCTAGTTTTATGCAACAAACGGCTGCTCAAACTGCTTCACCCTCCATGCATACCTCTTGACTTTATTACTACCCACTTCTCTGGGAATATTTCTTTCCATTATGCCCTGGGCCAAGCCAAGCCCACTGGGCCATGTGATATGCTGCCATTACACCAGTCTGGCTAGTTGGTTGGATCTTGAGGCCAACAAGTTGAGCCCTTGTCTATGGGACTTTGAAAGAAGAGTCACAGAAATGTAGTTAGTCTGTTCCTCACACTTCCAGTTGTGGCAGCATTGTAGACTTATGATGTGTGGCATCCCTGAGTTATGGATATATAGAATAACTCAAAGAGAGGTCACCAAGAAAGACAAAGCTAGTACAAGTCATGTGGGTCCAAAATGGGAGAAAAAAGTGGTGGGGTGATGTTATGTATTCTAATTGTTAATTTATCTGCTCCCAGAAACTTGCTTGCTGTACGTCAAGTAATGTTGTGCCACCTTGCTTGTTGCTGATTGGTTAAATAAATGCTGAGGCCTGAGACTGGGCAAAGACAGAGGTAGGCAGGACTAAGGTGTGGTGGCTGCTGTAGCAGAGAGGTTCATGGGTAGAAGGAGCCTCCAGAAGAAACCTCCAAGACAAGAAGCCAAGAGCAGGAAGGAAGACACAAGTCCTGTTGTAGATGAAAGAAAATCATTCCACATGGCCTGGAACATCATCATAGCATGGAGAATAGCAGTCTAAGGGGACATATGCATATATGGGGTCATATTTGGGGAATAGAATTAAGAACTAGCTTAGATGGGCTAGGTAGCCCCTGACTGAGGGTGGGCTTTTGGTTTCTACTGAGTTCGAACTTCCAATTCCTATGAGTCTAGCTATGTCTGAGTTCAGCTGTCCAGTCTTTAAAATATGCTCCCTTTTCACAACTAGCTCCAGTATGCTTCTTCCCACACAATTAAGCTCTCTCCTCAAACATTAATAAATGCAAGCAAATCCATACGTCTCTGTTAAGAATCAGACAGCATGTGTACACACCCTGCCTGAAACGTTAGGCAAAATCATGCTGTAATTAAACACTGTTTCCTTGACTTTGTTGTTCCAGTTACTTTTTTGTGATCTTCCATTTGTTTGTTCTTACACATGCAGAAAATTCCAACAAGACAAAGAATGCTGAGTATGAAATCTCGAAGATTTGGACACTGAGATATAGCTTACAATGTCATAATGTACATACCCCATCCATTGCTAGATGAATACCCTTCCTTAATACAGGCCATGTTCTTTCTTTATTCTGAGGTTTTATAGGTTTTTATATTTATATATATATAATATAATATAATATATATATATCAATAATTCAAAGCACAGTGCTAGCGTGTGCATATTGTGTCTTTTTTTTTTTCAAGCCTCCACCTGGCATTTAGTATGCTAAATTTTGAGACTTAAAAGTCTTCTTTGTTCTACTGTTGCTTTTTCCTCATTGGAGTTTCCTCTTTCTATAAAGTTCACTTGAAATATCTCATCTTGGAGCCAGGTGGTGGTGGTGTACACCTTTAATCTCAGCTCTAGAGAGGCAGAGGCAGAAGGATCTCTGGGTTCAAAGCTAGCATGGTCTATAGCATGAGTTTCAGCGCTACACAGAGAAACCCTGTCTCAGGAAAAATCAAAGAGGTGGAGAGGAAGAGATTCCATGTTGGAGACTAAGAAGATGGCTGCTGTCTTACCGTGCTGGGGTTGAGACTAGAATTTGAATTCCCAGACCCAGGTAAACACCTGGAGGGTGTAGGGGGTCTCCTGTAATCATGACACTTGGGAAGCAGAGACAAAAAACCCCTGCTGTAAGCTGGCTATATAGACTAGCGACTAGCTGAGATTGATGAGTTCTAGTTTCAGAGAAAGATTTTGCCTTGACAAATAAAGTGGAACACCATTGATGAAGACATATAATGTCAACTTTGGGCCTCCACACTCAGTCTCATACATGTGCACACCAAATGCACATCCCAACAGGCATGCAAGTACACAAAGGGGGAAGAGAGACATGCCTCCTCTTAGATTTAAATCTTATATCTACTCTCTTAGCATAATTTTAGTGCTTTTTCTGTGTATTGAAAGGGTTTTCTGTTACTTTATCAGCTCACTATTTCACTATTCAGATGTTTTTTGTCTTCTATTTTTAATTCGTGTGACATTCGTTACCTGTGAACTCTTCCTGTTCTCAATTACCCCTTGTCTTCTGAAGCAGGAGTAAGTTGCTCTTACTTTTAAGAAACTATTGCACAGTCATAATGAGAGTCCCATCTTAAAGTTTTAGCCTGTGTTCCCCTTTTCCCTGTTAGATCGGCCTCACCTAGCAATAGAGCGTGAAAAGAAAGGGTTGGGAAATGGACCAGACAAAGTCAGAGAGAGACTAAAAGATTCATATCGCCTTGACAGAAAAGAGAAACAAATTCACAACCGCGGGTAAGATGAAGCTGGGAGCCACAGCAGAAAATGTTCTGTCTTCCAAAGCATTGAGTCTGACTCCAAGCCAGGCAGGCCAGAGTCAAGAACAGAGGACCCTGAGAGAGAAATGGCAAACAACCTCAAATTGAAGAGGAGTAAACCAACAAGCAGCATTGACCCAGTCCTATCAACCTAGAATACTTTGTTTTGCTGCATTTTTCTTTAAATGAAGACCAAAGAAATATGGTTTTGGATAGACAAAGATGTAAAGTGTTTGATAGAGTTTTTCTTGGTTTTTGTTTGGATTGTTTTTAGTTTTGCTGTTTAGTTGTTTGTAGACAGTATGCCTCTCTCTCTCTTTCTGAACCCCTGGTTGGCTTTGAACTCGTGACCCTCTTGATTCAATCTCCCCAGGGTTATGATGCAGGTGTGTGCCAACACACTCTGCTTAGTTTAGATGGTTCTTTACTTCCTTACAGGAATGCTTTGCAAGCATACTCTGTTATGAATGCCAGCCTTCAAATCTATAGAGGGAGCCTCACACTCCCAATACTGGATGTTGGCTAATAATGTCTTCAGTATGTATGACCTCTAGCCAGTAATATGTGCAAATATGTTAGACAAACATACATATGTATTTTATGCAAGCCTATTTGCATGTATAGGTACAAACTACTTGGGTATATATGTAGGTGCATATGCATATATAAAAATGTGTTGTTCAGTTGTTCACATATGAAATGAGAGATATTGAGGCTGGAGAAATAACTCACTGGTTAAAGGCACTGGCTGCTCTTGCTAAGGACCCATTCCCAGCACCCACATGGCAGCTCACAATTAACTATAAGTCCAGTTCCATGGGATCCAGTAACCTCTTCTGACTTCGTAGGGCACCATATGTGCATGGTGAACAATCAGGTAAAACACTCATTAACATATTATAAAAATAAATACAAAGAAAGAAACAGGATATCTTTAAAAGAATGGGGCAGTGGTGGCACACACCTTTAATCCCAGTCCTCAGGAGGCAGAGGCAGGCAGATCTCTGAGTGCAAGGCCACAGCCTGATCTACAAAATGAGTTCCAGGATAGCCAGGGCTACCCTGTCTCAAACAAAACAAAATAAAACAAACAGACAAAAAATGAATGGCAAAATTTTCACACTTATATTAACCATGCTTCCAGATATGCATTTTATATTTTTGTGCATTTGAAATATTCCGTATTAAATACTTTTTTAGATTTCAAATCTGAAAGTCAATGGATATGTTCCTATAGAAGCATGGACTCTGGACAGCTGGGATTATCAATGGGTGCTCTCTCTCCCAGCTCATTGGAGATTGGAGTTGAGATCGTTTATTTTTTTAAGTTCATCTTAGTAATGCTACCTTCTACAATTTTTTTAATAAATATAACTTCAAGATCAGTCATGCATCTTTGAAAACTATTTTCCCTGTACGTAAATATAGCTTTCCTTGAGTTCCAAGTCTTTTTATGGGGAAGCGGGAATATGGGGGAGGGGTCTGTGTTTGGCAGGAGGATTGTCACAAGAGAACAGTGAGGGAAAATGAGGTCTGTTTCCCCTGCTGAAGGGGACCATCTTTAACAGTCTTTTTCCTTGGATTCATAAATGGATTTCTGCCTCATCTTGCAGTAAATCTGAGAGTAAAAGAATTCATAGGGTCTCCTAATGCACTTAATACAGCGTGACTGATGGAATGTGGCAGGCACAACACAATATCTAGTTTTCTGAAAACCACAGTGAAATGACCCATCCTGGCCAGAAAGTTAAAACAATACACAGACTGGAACAACCAGCAAAGTTATTTTCCCTGATTCTTTCGTCTGCTCAGGCCCTTTGTGATTTGGATTACAAAGCACTATCTGTGTATTTTCTGATGGCGGGTGACAGCTACTGTTTATTCCCAGAAACTCAAATTAATGGTTTTGTTAAATCGACTTTCAGCACTGCACACATAAGTCATCCCCTGGGGATCTGTCTAAAGGTCCAAGCCAGCTTTCGTGTGCTTCAAAAGGAGTGTTCTTAAGCAAACAGAAAGAAAATTGGTTACCTGAATCTTGAAAGTCAATTGAGGTGCCCCCTGCAAGGACATGGGAGGGTCAGAAGAAATAAGTATGAAGTGCAGAGAGACTTCATTGGCCCTTCCCTAGTATAACAATCATGTCAGTAAAACGGACGGCAGCTAACCCCAAAGGGGGGCCTGGGATTCTGCAGACTGGGTTTCTTCAGTCTCTCTCAGCCTAACTTGTCCCATCTCTAACACAGGATTCCATAGAGGACCATGAAATTCGATGATAAAGGGTGGGCTATAGCTCAATGGTGGGGCACTGACCTAGAATGTATGAAGCCAAAAGTTTGAGTCCCATTGCCACGTGCAAAGTTATAAATTTGAAAAGACTTTATGGATGCAAAACACCACAAGGATGAGAGGTTCAATTACCTTTTAGGTGCTTAGTTGGATTTTCAAAACTTCAAGCTCATGGCTTGTGTTCAGAAAGGCAAGAGATGGAGCCATCTCTGATTTCTTAGGGTGTGGCAGCATCCTTTCAACCAAGAATCAGTGAGGTGTTAAGGAGATGCAAGAAAAAACACATATATGGCCAAGTGAAGGAGAGGGGACAGATATTCAGTATGATGAACACTGTCTGTCTTCTTAAGAGGGCGACGGTCTCCGACAAGCTGAAGGAAGACCCAAGGAGATAGCATCCATGTTTCATTATATGTGTCATATTTTTCTCAAATTTTGCAGATATCAAGTAGAATTAGTGAGTTCTTTTCTATTTTTTTTTCTTTTCTTCTCTCTCTTTCTTTCTTTGGTTTTTAGGAGTCAGCTGGAAGAGTGACGCTGTTCTCCATTTCCTTTGTTACTGACAGTCAGAAATGAAATGATTAATCAGCTTCAGGAACTGCCAGCTCATTTTGGAAAGATTCTGAAGATAATGGAAGTTGTAGCCGTTAGGTAATGACCAATTTCTTCTTTAAGTTGAAAAGATGTGGGGGTTGGTGGGGGAAAGGGGGAGTAATGTAAATTACCCAACTAGTGGCCTGTTTAAAATACCTAAAATCAATATCATCTACTCAGGGATCCCAGGAAGGAAGACAAGTGGTTTATATTAAAATCCTTGTCTACTGTAAGTGCTTGAAAACTAAGAAAGAAAAGCTAAGATTGACAAGAATTTGATTCCAACTTAAAAAAAAAAAGCCCTTCTCAAGTAGTGGCATGAAGGTAAGGTTAGAGTTCCCTATGTATTGGATAGACACAGACGTTTAATTCCCAATTTGCTTATTCTTCTGAGAACTAGGGATGACACCACCATACCTATTCTTTGCTAAACAAGGCATGAGGTCTCCAATGTGTACAGCCCTGTGGGAGCGAAGTGTCCTTAGTTGCATTAGCAATCCGTTCAAGGAGTTGTTGGTTGGTTGTTTCCCACTCTGGGCTGGCCATCAGAGTAAGGACAATTTCAGATGTAAAAGCAATATTTAGCAATTCCCACATAGGATACCATAGGATGTGAACCACAAGTATGAATTGAGAATCCTCCAGGAGATTCCTGAAGCACACCAATGGGCACTTTTCAAGATCATTTCTAGAGATCACGTTAAGTTCTGAGGGAACCGACCTGATCAATAGAATTGACTCCTTGTTGCATTTGTAATACAGTACACTTATGGGAAGTGGTTGAAGGTAGGGGGTGGAGCCTAGTTGGAGGACATAGGTACTGGAGTTGTAGCCTTAGGTCTCTTCCTGTACCCTTGACTCTTCCTGAATACCTATTTCTTTCTGCTTCCAGGCTAGCATAAAATATCTCTCTCCTGCCTCCTGTGTCCCTTCTACCATGTTCTACCCAAGCTCATGAGGTCAACTGACCATGTGCTAAACCCTTTGGAAACATGGACATAAATAAATCTTTCCTCACCTAAGGTATTCTGTCAGCCTGTGTGCTCACAGCAAAGGGAGTGCATATACATATTTGGTGGCAGTATTCTGTGTGCTTTTACCTAAGACCCTCTATTTTATGACCTCAGCCCTTGAAAAGGTCCAGGATTTCTCTTCAGGGAGTCTCTATTTCCTCTGAGGTTACATCATTCATGTGTGTTTATGTATTTGAATATATATATATATATATATATATATAGTCAAATATATATATATAGATATATTTCCACCCAAAAGGATGGCATGTATTTTTATAGTTATCACAGGTTCATGGCCCAATTTTTTCCTATTAGCAAGAAACACAATCACTCCCATTCAGTAGTTACCTATCACTACATCATCTGCATTTCACTGTGATTCTTCCCATTTTTCAAAGAGTATTTTAAAAAATAAACATTAGACGATATATTTCCTTAATGGATCTATTCTTGTAAAATGCTGCCATTTCTTTGCACTCGCATTTTGCTTGACTTTCACTCTCCAGCAGGCAGTAAAGCATCAGAATTTCCATGAATGTTGGAGAGTGGTTTTGCCAACCAAACCCAAATTATGAGTTAACATGGTTTGTTTGTTTGTTTTGGCTTTGGTTTTGTTTTGTTTTTTGATATCCCAAGACTCCCCTCCACCCCCAGGGATAAATTGTCATTATTGTACACAGCATAAAAAGCATATTTGAAAGCCGAAGATTTCCATTACGGTTTTGATTCAAGATGGCCGAAAGGCCCTGCCTGTTAACCGCCGCCTGCATTGATGGCTTCTTAACCATCACAAGCCTCTGAGTGATGGCAGCTGGCCATTTGCCATAGCTAGCACTGCTTTACTGACAGTCATCTCCAATTTTAGTAAAAGATTCTATCCCTTTCTCAAGCTTCAAACCAGCTATGTCTGATAAACATGTACCACGTTCGCTTCATGTTTTCTCAGTTCAATTTTACTGAAGTTCATAGTCTCAAAATGTCACCCAAGTATTTAGGTCTCCTGGGTTCTAATTGCTGTGTTTACTAGGAGACACAGTTTCCTTCTATTTGCTCACCATTTGATAATCATTTGTGTTTGTTAACCAAGGCTGACCACCTTGGAAGCAGCTGAGCCCACGCAGTAAAGACAGCGCTTGAAAAGGACCCGATAGTGGAGATGCAACAAGAGCATCGAGCACTTCCTACTCTCGACAACAGCCATCAAAACAGACTTTTCCATGGCTAAGGAAAAAAGGCTAGGGGAAATGCTACCATATGGCTTTTGTTTTGTTTTATAAGATCTCGTGCAAAGCCTTCAGCCTTTCCTCAGCACTGTGTAAATCCCCAAATTCTAAAAGTCAGTGCAGGGGACTTTTATTTTCAATGTTCTTGCACATTTCATATTGTTCACAACAGCTATGCTCCACTTCCTTAAAAAGAGGGTTTTTGAAGAAAAATAATCTTTCACAAAACACTGTATATTGCCAGTTTCTGAGTAATTACCTTTAAACACTGATGGGAGGGTGTCAGTTAACAGTGGTCTACACTGAAGGAAGCTTCAGTCACCTTTCCATAGAGCCTTGAAGTCATTTTTTCTTAAGTTCCTTAAGAACTTAAGAAATCAATGAAAGGGAAGAATATAAAATCCGTTTAATCATTTATTTCTTAAGTTCCACTGTATGCGTCAGTGTTTGCATGCAAATACCTTGGTTTGTTGTGAAAATACACATACTTGGCTTGAATTCAGAGCCCAGATAGCAAATGGATGTTTATTTCCCCCTGTTTTGATGTATTGATTTTCTTTAAATGCAAATATATTTCTATGAGTGTATGTATATGTGTAAATACACACACACACACACACACACACACACACACACACACACACAGAGTCAATCATGAGACATTTAAATCTTGAACCCTGTTTTGTTTCTACTTTAAACCAGAGGTTTACTTAACATCTTCAGTTTAAATATTAGAGCTTTACCATGAGAACGCAGAGAACAAGAGAGTCTAGAGCTGACCCCATTGGCTGAAACCGGCTTCTCTTGTGCATTGTACTTGATTCGGTGTGTCACCTGTCTCTTGTTTGTCTGAAGATTAGCACAGAAATGTCATTGCAAACTAAGTGAATAGGGCAGAGCCTCAGCACCTGCCACCTTTAAAACTCTTTAGACGATCCCCTTGTTTATTTTGTTGGCACCCCGGGGGGGCACTGCAGTAGCTGCATTGAGATAAACAATACTGGGGATGATTAAGGAGGCCTTTCACATGAAAATTTACTTTGCAAAAATGTTTTGCAGATGGACTGAAGAACACTGTATCACTAAGAACCACTCAAAATACTTTGGTGGACCAAAACACCTTTATATTTCTTCTGGCAACCTGCCAAGTTCACTGCCAGCTTGAAAAGAATTCTATAGCTGCAGGCTAGAGCAGAAACCGCAATGATTTAAAAGAGAATTGGCTACAGTAGGAACGATAATGCCCTATATCGTTAAAATGCAACTGGCATCGTAGCCTCCCTGCAGCTCTTTGAAAATGTGCTTACTCTTCAACTATTTACAAGGAAAAATGCGGAGACAATTGAAATCACAGGAAATAAAAATTATTGTAAAGGACTGAGAAGTATTTGTCAAATGATTTATCAGGAGTGCTTATAAAATAATAGCATGTTCTCAACTGCTAAATGATTAAGAAATCCTTGCAGAAATTCTACTTATTATGGAAACTCACCCAGAACACACAAAAACCATTTTCACGATGCCCTACATTAATTAATGCAGACT
The DNA here is from genome assembly GCA_907164525.1 of Lophiomys imhausi. Taxonomy (NCBI): domain Eukaryota; kingdom Metazoa; phylum Chordata; class Mammalia; order Rodentia; family Muridae; genus Lophiomys; species Lophiomys imhausi. The sequence goes on from CAJQZJ010032284.1 coordinate 1,456,441, forward strand.
GTAAACACGAAAAGCATTCACTTAACATTAAGACGTGAATGGGTAGAGGCCCCAGTACGCCTGGTTTCTCTTCGCATTTGACAGAAACAAAGACCAGGAATTACTTATGTTTTCTGGGTGATTTGGGCAGCACGGTGGTTTGATCTAGCAAGCTAAGAGGAAATCAAAGAATCCAAGGGCTAAACAAAAGGGAATCTCCTGGATGTTTGCCCAAAAACCAAGAGAACATCTGTCCAGTGGTTTCGGTTTATCAGCAACAGTGGCACACCTACAGAACCAGCATTCAGCACAGAGACAGCAGCCCCTTTCTTATGTGGAGATGACTAAAAGTCTTCTTTTGGTGCCAACAAATACCTCCCCATTTAAATTTGCTCTCATGAAAGGTCAAGAAAAATTTTGCTACAAAGCTCAACATGGGAAATGAGGAGAGGGATCACTCAGTTTTGCTCCCCAACTCCTTATCACATACCAAAATTTAAATAAATCATGCTGGTACCTGGCCTTAAAGACTCGATGCAAGGAGCAGAGAAATAACAGCTGCCTAACTGTATAATATCGGCCTAGTTTTTTTTTTAAGGATCATGTGATGGAGATATAACTTGAATTAATAAATAAGCGTAAAAAGAGGATCATGGAAGGGAACTAAGTGGGAATAACATGGAAAGACTTTCTTAAAACTATACAGTCAGACAAAATCTGAGGAGCTGGGACTTTGATATTTGCAACCCAAACCCAACATTTCTTTCTACAACATATGAGTGGAAGTACTTGTGAAACATGAACATGGAGCAGTCTCTGCTAAGACCTTACAATTTTTATAATTAAAAAATGCTTAGCACATTAATTATGCATAATTGTGCATTTCATTATGGCATTTTCCTACATGTAGATAATATATTTCTGTCATATTTACCACTGTTGCCACCTCTTGCCTCTCTCCTAATCTTGGTAATCCCTTTCATCCCTACTAGCTCCCCTTCTATTTTTGTGACTTTTGGGGGGGCATGCAGGATGAGCTAATGAGTTTCATTAGGGTTTATAGAAGTCTGGGTAAGAGTTTGTTTACAGGAGTGTGGAGACCTCACCAGGGGCTACAACACTGAAGAAAACATCTGTGCCTCTCCTATTAACCATTAGCTGCACATAAACCCTCAGGGAAAGGTGAGACCCCATTACCCCCTCCCCTTTCTATGTTACGTTCATGTTCATCAAACTGATCTTGTGTATGTAGTGTAACAGTCCTGTCTAATCCACATACCAGCATCCTACACCTTTCTCCTACCACATTCTTTCTTCCCTCTCTTCAATGATATTCCCTGAGCCTCAGAGGGGATGATATAGAAACCCTATTTATGCCTGGACATTCAATAGTTATCTATTCTCTGTATTTTGGTAATGAGTTTCTACATTCACTGCTGGCCACTGATGGGCACAAAAGTTACTTTGGAAGTTATTTAGGACAGGTGCACCATGTTTATTTAGCAAAACAAAAGTAACTTCTCTACTAGGGCCTATGACCTCCCCAGCCATGAGCTTTTGACCAAGTTTACAGTAGTAGTTGTGAATTTCCTCCTGTGAAGTGGCTATCAAATACAATCAGTAAGTGTTTGGTTACACGCATACCATACCACTATTTTACCAGTGAGCTCATCTGGCCTGGCTAATTGGTATTGCCAATTATTCCCCCAAAAGCCTGCATAGCACTTTCTGGCACTATGAGGGAAATCCAACAGAGAGAAAACTTCTAACTAGTTTCAGTTTAACTTCTCTGTGTCTTGCATTCAAGATACATAGTGTCTTCAGCAATACAGTCTTGCCATCTAGTTATTGTGTGCAACCAATAGTGGTGCCAATTGCCTATATTGTTTAGACGGGTCTCAGGGATCTCCCAGAATGACAACTCATACAGAAATTGTCTGTGCCTGCCCTAGGATTTTCATTCATTGGCAGCAATGTATAGATTCTAGAAGGAGCTTTCGTAACTCACTCTTTCTAAAAATTTTTGTTTTCTTAATTAGTTCATCATGTATCAGGTTTTCTTGTGGCTTTTTCATACATTGTTAGATTGGGTTGACTTCCTCCTCCCCTTCTGCCTTCTCTCCAGTTAAGCCTTTCTTTCCCAGCTTCCACTTCCCACTCTCATACCAAGTGTACTCTGCTGCCATCTCCTACTTAAAGTACCATGGATTTTCTGTGTCATGGTGTGTCCCACGGTGTACTCTTTTGCCCAAACAGCTTTACTTGCAAATGTTCACTGCAATGAGTCATTGGTCTGGTCTGAGGCCTCTGGTTTCTTCCACATTATCAATACTGGATCCTCACTGGGACTTCTCTCAGAGATCATGTTGTTGCCCTGTGTCATGGAGATCCTGCAGTTTTGGAAATGCAGGGCCGATCCCTTCACGTGGATTTGGAGAGACAGGAAAATGAGTGGAATTGGGGTGCATGATATGAAATTCACAAGGAATCAATAAAAAGTTTAAAAAATGATGTGAAGGGAAGAAAAATCAATAAAAGTATATAAGTAGAATAAAGGTGATGTTTTCTTTCTTGTTTCCTGGGTTCTATCCACACCCACTCCCATAGAAACACACTTGTACAATTAGAGACTATTTGATGCTTCTCCTTTCAAGGCTGAGTTACCCCATTTCCTGTAAATGTCATAATTTCATCCTTCATGGGCAAATAAAATTTCATTGTGTAGCTCCTTAACACATTTTTGGGGATTTGGCTTTTTGTTTTATTAATGTTTAGTTTCCTAAATTCTTTGTATATTATAGATGTTAATCATCTGTCAGATGTGTAGCTTACAAAGATCCTTTTCCCTTTCTGTGGGCTGTCTATTCACTCATTAATAGATCCCTTTATGATACATACGCTTTTTAATATCATGGGGTCTCATACGTTACTTGTTGGGCAGGTTGAGTGGAGTCCTTCTCAGAAAACTTTTCTTCCAGCACTTTCAGATCTTACACTAAGGTCTTGCCCCATTTGCAGTTGATTTTTGTGCGATGTAAGAGACAAGTACGTAGTTCCGTTCCTCTATATGTTGATATCCAGTTTTCCCAGTGCAATTTTTGAAGAGGCTGACGTTTCTCAACGCATATTTTTAACGTTTTTGTCAAGGACAATGTTGCCTATATCTGTGTGGGTTTTTATCTGAGTCCTCCATTCTATTTCATTAATCTACGTGTAATCTACCTGTCTGATTTAGGGCCAGAACCATGTCATTTTTTTTTTATTGCTATGGTTCTGTAGCATACCTTTGGATTGAGTATGGTGACATCTCAAGCACTATTTTTGCTCAGGACACACTGCCTACCCAGGGTCTTTTGGCTTCCATGTGAATTTTCAGATTGGCTTTCTATTTCAGTGAAGAGTGATGTTAGAATTTTGACAGCGATTGTGTTGAATCTGTAGACTGCTTTTGGTAAGATGCTGTTTTCACAACAAATTCTCCCCATCCATAAGCATGGGAGCCACCCAGATTTGTAATTCTAGTCACACTTATTGTTTCATTCTGTCCTAGGGCTTCAGTTCCCATCATGATAATCCTCTAACTTCAATGAAACTTGGAACTGTCATGTAATAGCTTACTCAGAATTTCATAAAGGCTAACCTTTTGGACATCATTCTTAGCTTTCCTGATTTGCCTTTCTACCTCATGCCCAGTCAGCTTCCTGATCATTCTAATCTCCTAATGTCTTTCATATATATCTTTTGCCTCTGTGCTGGTTTGACTAGGTATGACCCCGTAGACTCATGTATTTGAATGCTTGGCTCATAGGGAGTGGCACTATTAGGGGGTGTGGCCTTGTAGGAATAGGCGTGGTCTTGTTGGAAGAGGTGTGCCACTGTGGGGACCGGTTTTGAGGTCTCCTATGCTCAAGCTACATCCAGTGTAGTTTGGGACACACAGTCTCCTTTTGCTGCCTGCAGATCAAGAAGTGAAACTCTCAGCTCCTCCTCCAGCACCATGTCTGTCTGCACACTGCCATGCTTCCCTCCAGGATAATGGACTAAACCTCTGAAACTGTAAAGTAGCCTCAATTGAATGTTTTCTTTTCTAAGAGTTGCTGTGGTCATGGTTTCTCTTCACAGCAATAGAACACTGAGTAAGACAGTCTCCATCACCACTCATAACTTGGCTCTGGGTATCATTGCTAGATTGCCACACAGTCTCTTAATTTCATTCTCAATTACTGTATTATCTATAAATAGATACACCTACAGCTAAATAATCCTTCTAAATTCAGATCTGACTCTCTGTCAGACTGAAACCTACAAAAGCTACCTCTTGACCACATGAAAAAAATATAACCTCCTTCTTGAGTCTCAAATAGGACCATGGTGATCTAAGTCCTAAATATTTCTCTGAGGTTCATTTCTTGTCAGAAGACAACTACCATTCCAGTCAACAGTTCCCTGTCCAGCTCATTGCTGAGTCCTTTGGTTCTTTGGATTTGCCATCACTATTCCCTTTTTCAGCTCTTTCTACTCACTTATATGAGTCATCTTTTCCTGTGTTTGACAAGATCTTTGCAGGTATCCCTACTTTGTTTCTATAACCCACATCCTGGGCTACAACCCCCACTACATTGTTAGAACCTTCAAGTCAGGAACAATTTAATATGTATATCTAGTTCCCAAAATAGTTCTGAATATACAATAAGGGAGAGGCCTGCTTTTGGAACATGCAAAACTATTTTTTAATCAATGCTTTGTCCATGCAAATTATGTTAAAATCTATAATTTTCTATAGAAATAAATGAGGAAATTTATATGCATGTATAAGAATATATTATGAGAAATGTGTTGTCAGGCAATATCATCATAGTATGAATTTCATAACCTTACACCGAATAAATAGAATGTCTACAGTATTACTATATAATATCACTTATAGGAACCTTGTCGTATATGAGCTTCTCATTGTCCAAAATGCCCTTATATGGAATATGACTACACATACAGTCACATATATTTGTATGTATATGGGTATGAATATTACTTATTAGGAATTCTAGACTTAATGATAACTATAGAAAAATGCTAATCTTAAAAACAAGAGAGGGTTCTAGGAACACAGAAGGAATCATTAATTCTAACCTATGGCAAGGGTAGTCAAATAGAGTCTTATAATCCTACTTTGGTTTGCTGTCTTAGCAGTTAAAATCCTACCATTGGAGATCAATGATGGTCAGCCTAACAATATGGTGAAGACAGACTACTGTATAGAGAGAAAGAGGTTAATTTTTATTCCCTCATGATCCTGGAAAAGTGAGGTCAAACCAATTAGTAAAGGCCCATCTGCATCTGTTTCCTATCAGGGTGAAGTGAGCACATATACACCTAGTTTGGTGTCCTTAAAAAGCCACCAGGACTCAATTATGGGTCTCCACCCTAGTTACCTAGTCTAATCTAATCACTTCTTCAAATTCTATCTCTAAACACTATAGTGTGATTAAGATTTCATCCTCATATTTGGCTACATTGATATTGATCTTTGTATATTGATATGAAATTAAGGTTAACTCTTTTTAAGATATTGTACCTAGATAACACTTAAAAATGCAATGTGATGTTTTTCCTTTTTGATAGCAACTGTCACAAACTGTTTAGGATAATTAAGAAATACAAACTGATAGTCATTCATACATGTCATTTTATTAGGTACTAGCATAGCTCATCACAGATGTTTTCTAAGTTAATCGAAAATTGGAAATCAAGTTGCTAAGAGACAAGCAACATTTGCTTCTCCAAATATGTGGAGATAGATAGGTGGTCTTTAAAAACCTCAAAAGATCTGTAGAATATGGCACTCAAAAATGTTTTCTTAAGAGTTTTTTGATATTGAGACATGCCAGCTCCTGACAGTACCCCCTATTCTACTCCAAGTAGAGGATGAGCATCAAAGAATCTCTATTTGGAGATGGTTGCATTAGTAACAAGCTTGTCACTGGACAAGAAAAATCCCTTGCTTCAACTGTAGACAGAATGCTGTCCAAAAAGGACAAAAGTTGGAAACAGGTAAGTCTACAACCTAACTCTGCTAAGACAGGGTAGGCAATTCTTTCATAATTCTTACTTTGCAATTAATGTCTGTCAGAGATCCTGGGCCAAAAGGCTGCCAGTTATCTGTCATTTCTTAGTTTTGGAAGCTGCTGGCTCTGCACTTACTGTATAATCAGATAGATTTTTCCTTCTCAGGTCTCCTATGTGGTTGAAGACTAGATAGTTACAGTCTTACAGTTAAGTTTTAAGTTGTTTAGGAATTAAAAGGATGTTCTAGGTCTAATAAGATGTTTTTAAGTTGGTAATGCAAGTTAGGATGGAAACTGAGTTAGGTATAGAACTTTAAATTCATTGAGACAGATAGATAATAGAATATTAATATCAGTTGCCAAATATGTATGGATTGGACATTGGGAATGTATATATACCTTCTAGTTTTCATAATTGTGGCCTAATTATTCTTAATGTTTTGTATTGTATTTATTGTTATAAGAAAAAGAGCCATTTATTGGACTAAAAAGGGGAGCTGTTGGGGGAAAAGAGATATACCTTAAATTAAAAAAAAAAACAGATAGGAAGGAAAGGGGGAACAGGGTAGGAGGGTGGGACCGGGAGGGAGAAGAGTGAGGGGATTATGATTGAGATGTAACTTGAAGAAATAAATAAATGAAAAAGAAAAAAGATTTCCTCCTCTTAATATCACTAGCACAAGACTTCAGAGGTTAAAGTCCTGTATGAGTTACAGGGAACAAATGACACTCAAACCACAGCAGGAGTCCTGAGGGTCCAGGTCAAACACAAAGGGAACAGATGTGAACCTTGTCTGCTCTTTAATCATATCGAGAATTGCTGCTACCAAAGCTGTGGTCACTTTCAGATACAAGGAATTACAAACGTGAATAAATAAAAATTAGCAGCCAAGAGAAGGCCTCTGCTTTGTTTTAACTTTGCTGAGGTTCAACTGAAGCATGCTAGGCTGTGTACATTTAAAGCATGCCATTGGTTCAGTTCTGAACTCTGCACCTGCCTGCGAAACCAGCACAGCGGTCAAGCAACATTTTCATCTCCCTCCAAAATTTCTACATGCCCCTTTATAATTCATCCCTCCCTCTACCCCATCCCCTAGCAACCATTGATCTGATCTGATTTCTGTGTCACTTTCTAGAATTCTATATAAATGGAATCTTGCAGTGTGCACTCTTTTTGCAAGGTTTCTTTCTCTCTGCAGTGATTTTGAGATTCATCCATGTTGTGTTCGTAAACAAACTTACTCCATCAAGGACTAACAACCTCGAAACTGCTCCTTCTGCTGTCATAATCATTTCATAGAGCAAAACGTATCTGAACTATCAGAGAACGAACATATTCTGAAGAAAGAAAGAAAAACAGACAATCTTTTGCTAACAAAGAATGGGGTCCTTAGGTAAAATTATGTAAGCCCCATTACCCAAAGCCAGTTCTCCTGGCCATGAAGGGGAAAGCATTGCCCCTCACAAAGCCCTCTACTCCACATTCAAGAAGGGAGAAAAGCAGAGCCCTCTTGAGACCTGTTTCCATAGTAACCAGCTAGCAATTGACAATGTGGCAGCAGTTGGGCCTCCTGAAGGGGAAAAAAAAATCTTCAACAGAGACTGGTCCAAGAGGGGACAGTTCACACCCAGCCTTGTGGAGGCCCCAGGAATCACTAGGCTGGCCCTTTGTTAGGAAGAATTTCCAGAGAAATGGATGGAGAAGGGAAGAGAGACCTTTCAGAATCAGGCTGGTCCGCAAATGCACAACTGGCAAGACTGCAATAGCCTCACAGGAAGAAGATGAGTCTCCGACAGACACCCCCCCCCACCCCCCAGGCTCCTTATCACTTTAAGCAGCCTCATTATCCCCTCTAAAGCTTAGCTTCCTCCAAAACAAACTGCAAACAAAAGACCCTGCATTGGACAACTCCACTGGCTGCCACTGAGGTCTCACTTGGGGTTTGGCTGGAACCATTCTGGGGAGTTTGTCCAAGTTGTCCATGAGGTACCCAGGTTGATAGATGAGGGGTTTATGTGAGACCTTTTAGATATGGAAAAGGGGAGAGCTTACAAAGCCAGGGCAATATCTCAAATGAGTGGGGGACTTAAATCTAGGAACCCCTCATTCCTCTCCAAACCACTCTCCAGAAGCTGACCCCCCCCACCCCTGCCAGCACCTGCAGCTTTATGAAGAGCAGTAGTGGGGAGCATGCATTTCAATACTGCTCCTATTCTTCCCCAACATGGTCCACCCAGCCTCCAGTTAACAGGCTTTTACTCAGTGATAGCCTGACCCCAAAGCACATCAGGCTGCAAATCCCAGCTCTGCTGTTGGACAACCAGATAATCTCAGCTGAATTAACATTCTTAAACCTCATTTGTCAGATGGTAATTTATGCTCTGCTTTTCATTCACTGTCAAGAATGAGTGTGAAAATCTATGCAAAGTGTTTAACAAATCCAGTAGTGTTCAATAAATACCAGTTGCATTGTAACACTTCTGATTTCTCCTGGACAGGATAAAATCTTTCTTAGAACCATTGTACTACTTCCAGTCCAACCCCAAACACCTCTGACATGGAGCCTGATTCCTTCAATGTAGACTGGGAACCTGCTTAATGTTAAGTACTGGCCAGGACAAGGCTCCTTTAAGAGGTAGACCTGTATCATTCTCAGCAGTTCAACACTGTGATTTCTAAGAGACCTGAGCTTTGGTCTTTGATCTGGTCCTTGACAGGATTCCTCCCAGTTCTTGCAGTTTCCAAGTCTTAAGAGCAATCAAGGTAAAGAGAACATATTTCAGTACTCAAAACAATTCCCCTCCCTACACCTGAGTTGTTAATGAGATGATATTTGGAAAGTCCCTAAAGAAGGGGTGTTGGTTGCCAGGGGTGATGAGTATATGACTGGACAGCTTCCAGTTTCACTTTGCTGACCTGGAAAAGAGAAGAGAGGTCAAGGTTGAGTGAATCCTGATGGCCACTGACAATCCATCCTGTCTGGATAGTGACATCTCAAGGAAGAAACCTCACTTGATGAAGGGTCCTAGGAATTCAGAGTTGTATCGATAGGAGTACTCTATCTAGGGCAAAAAGTTAGGATCCAGCAATTGTACAGGCTAGGCTCAGCCACCTATTCCCACACACCACTAGAGAAGATCATTGCACTGATAAGCAGAGCGATGAAATTAATGCATCCATGGCCACAGTGGGAAAAATAATAGTAAAGTGGCTTGGGGCCCCTGGGTCCATCTTTGCACACTAATATAAGCTTTAGGTATAAAAAGACCTAGAACTGGCCAAGGAAAATGAGATGTGCTGAATTAAGTACTATTGGCCATCCACCATTGCTCAGAAGAAGTCCTTATTGCATGGGGGAGTGATATGGTGGGCTTCCAGGATTACTTCTGCCGCTTGTTGATGCCTCACTCTAATCAATGACTGCCTTCGTGTGAAAGGCATGACTCGGTCCTAATGACAAGAACAGGAGATAGGAGCTGGCCACGTGCTTTAGGGAGGAGGACTTTGATTCTTGTCCAGAAGCTGGATTTGCCCTTGGTTTGATCTTGACTGGAGATCAGAATTACCAGAAGGGGTTCTGGTTTCTCATCTCTCTTCTTACACATGCCTAAATGAGCCAACAACCTGGAAGCCATACACAGAACATTACTGAAATGGATGGGTACCTGACCACCTCACGGGTGGACCCTCTGGACTGGCCAGCCCACCCCACTACACCTCACCTACTTTCTACCTCTAAAAAGCCCCTAGACCATCAGCTTGATGACACCAAACTTTCTGGAACCCCACCTCTACCCCCACCTCACTTCCCAGGACTAAGCAGAGCTCTGCCCTCTTTTCTTTCTTAAGCTCTTTTCTAAGCTCGCCATGCATAAGTTCATTCTTCAAGACAAAGGGCCCAGAAGCCACCATCTTGGGATGGTGTTGGTGACTATTGATTTGTCTAATTCTTTATTGAGCTCCTGAAATTGGAATACCTCCATCCCTCTCACGTACTCCCTTTCCACTGTGTGGTTTTACTCTTCCTGGAATCCAAGTTGTCTCCATGTTTAGGACAACGACATCCCTTTGCCTTCAGCCTTGGAGCTAGATTAGGCAAAGCATCAAACAGTCTGAGGCAACATAAAGGAGAAAGATGCAAAGTGAAGTCAGAGATTCCAGACTTTTGAGTTATATTTACATGGGGGGGCCAAGTAAGGCATCAATGCTGTGTAGCAAAAGCAACTTCTACACTCCTGTTCCAGGACTGATAAAGTGTAAGGCCCAGAAAGAACTTGGGAGCTCAGCATTCTCCCTATGCCATGCTCGGCCTCACTCCTTGACCCAGATGTATCTGAATTTGAACCCTTTTAAAATAAACCAGTAATTCACTCAGCAAATTTTTCCTCAGCAAAAATTTGCACTCAGCAAATGCGTTCTGTGAACTGTCCCACTAAATAATCAATCCCGTGGAGGAGGCACAGGACCCTCCTCTTGGTTGTCCAGAAGCACAATGGACAGCCTAAATTTAATTGGCGTCTGAAGTGGCAATGAGACAGGAAAGAGGGGCTGAGAGTAGGGCCCATAAGGCCTTGAAGATATAAAAAAACAAACAAACAAACAAACAACAACAACAAACAAAACAAAAAAACCAAGCTGACAAAGACAAAAACAAAAGGAAGACAACCCATTCCAGCCAATCAGATGCTCTAAATTGGAAGTTCTCAACCCATGGGTCTCGACCCCTATAGGGGTCAAACAGCCCCTTCACAGGGGTTGTCTTAGACCATTGGGTAACACAAATATTTAAATTACATTTCATAACAGTAGCAAAATGACAGTTATGAGGTAGCAACAAAAGCAATTTTATAGTTGAGAGTCACCACAACATGAGGAACTATATTAAAGGGTCACAGCATTAGGAAAGTTGAGAACCACTGCTCTAGAGTATCTGGAGGTGACAATAGGAAAACACAAAACCTGGGCTGAGAAGAAAATGCACAAGATGTATGATGTATGATGCATGAAGTTGTATGTAGAACTCTTCATAACTGAGCATGTGTGGAAAAGCCTAGGCTATGCTTGTGCTGTGAGACATAATGGTTTGTGCAGGCCACTGGGCTGCTAAACTTTCTTTTTGATGTGCCTTGTTTCCTCCCTTGGAAGCTTACTCTCTTCTGTCTTTGCGACAGCTGTGTCCACCCAAATCCTCACTCTAGGACACAAAGCTTGGGACACTTCAGGAAGTGCCCTCCAAACCATGGAGTCAACTGCTATCAGGAATTGTCTTCTGAGCTTAAGTCCTTACCCTGCGGGGGCTGATATTTGCTTTGACACAGTTTGCCCCATGGACCCACTAAAGAAGACCTTTATGATGGACTTTCAACCTCAATCTCAGGGTGCAGATAAGCTGTATGGTTATCCTAATGAAGCTAAGGTGCTTGCTCCGGGATAGGAACTTAATACTTCCACACATACCTAACACTCACCTCCAGAAGTTTCATATGGCTGCTGTACTTTCAGGCCAATAGGCTCTGGGAGGCCTCTTAGCCCTGTCCCTATGAGGCAGAATAATAAGGTAGCGGTTGACCAGCTTTCGTTTGGAGTCCTTTCATCATTTGGCCTTTCAGTGTTTCACCTAGTCTATGAGCTTCCCCACGTGACTACTACATTGTCTTTTGAGGGAATGGAGTTTCAAATGTCAGCTAGCGCATTTGATGCCCAACACAACCTGACTTCTATGCCAAAGTGTAGTAGCCATGTTCCATTGATTGGCATTTGTGTCCCTCTTCCTTTACGAGGTCATTGCTTCCTCCCTAATACAAATCCTACCTAAATGGTTAACATGTTGGCCTATCTTTGCCCTTTCTATCTGACTTGAATACAAATAGTCTTTTCTGGAAAAATAATGCAAGACAATGACACGGAGACATTTTGATTTTACCAGCAGTCCTGTTTAGAACAGTGCTTTGAGATGAAGGGGACATGTACCTGAGGGGAGGAAAAGTTAGTTGTAAGACAAGAGGAAGAATTGGGTGGTCTTGACCTCAGGAAGAAAAACAGAAGAAAATAAATAAAAGGGAAGGGGGAGGGGAGGCATGAGGAAAGAAAAGGGAAGAGAGTAAAGCGTTGGTCCCTAGGTCTCTCTCTCTCTGGACACCCCAGGTCCTTACCAATGTGGCAAAATTCACCAGATGCTTCTGCGCTCATGTACTTCTCGTGGAAACGAGAGAAAGTCAACTTCATACTGGGTTGAGGTAGAGTGTGATACGCTGATGGTAGCATAGATGAATGAGGAAGTAGAGTAAGTACAGAAATTCATGAAGAGTTAAATCCTAAAATCTCCCCCAAATTACAGAGAAGGTTCCAGGTTCTCCCCCAAATAACATAATTATGTGTTGATTAAATTTACCTAAAACATTACTTTTGCTGTTACTTGTTCTTATTTTTATTTTGCTACTTTCTTAAAAGTATCATGTGATTCCTAAGTTTATGCTCTAGCTCACAAGTTAGAGCAACAGTATCAAGTTGCAGATTCCTTTCTTCCTTTTAAATCAATAACCAGGTAGTAATGCCTTTGATAGAAACTCAATGACTAATATAAGGTTTTACTTTATCAAGAACCTCAGCTATTTCTCAACAGCTGCCCAAGAAAGTAACTGATTCAAAATCCAATTGTCAAAACATTCACTGGGATGCTTGCTCACTGCATGCAAAGCAGCCAGCCAGGTGCCAGGAATTTTAAGAGCAATAGACTCATTCTATCTCTGTAGGAGAAACATCAGCATATAGCATGGCAGTGGTCCCCAAGTGATCCCGGACACATTGTAAACGTACAAAGCTCACGTTACCTAGTCTGCAGGATGGAACTGTAATAGTGTTAGACAAACTACTTCATTCCACAGACCCAAATAATAAAACTGTTGAAGATTGAGTCTGGAAATGTCCTCAAGGGACTGATGTGTTGGAGACAAATTCTTCAACCAGTAGTGTTATTAAGAAGTTATTAGGTCATGAGAATGCTAACCTCATCAATAACTGAATGGCTTTTCATGAGGGGCATTGTTTAGGGGAAGGAGGTCACTAGAAGCATGGCTTTGAAGCACACATCTTGTCCCTGGCCCTTTCCTTCTCTCTGGTTCTTGGCTGTCATGAGACCAGCAGCTTTCCTCCTGTACCACCCCTTTCTACCATGTTTAGCCCAGGCTTCAACCCAAAATCAGTAGAGCCAGCCAACCAATGGGCTGCAATCTCTGAAGCTATGAACCGAAATCAGTCCTTAGGTTGTTTTCCCTGGGGTTTTGACATAGCAACAGTAAAGACAACTAGTACAGAGGGCTACCAGAGCAATGGCAGTTGGGAATGAAGGGGAGGCTTAACCTCTTTGGCAGGCAGTCCAAATGCCTTCAGCCTAGGATGAACTTGCTCTATAAGCAGGATGGGGAGGAAGGCTCCTGAGTGGGTCACCAACTGCTGCGGCTCAGAGTCACACCTGGAAGAGTCACTGCCAGAAGGCTTACTACTATCCTCCAAAAGACTTTCAAGGAAAACTAAAAATTTTTTTTTTGTCAAGAACTTGAAATTCTTAGTGGCCAAGAAGGCATCCTGTGAATTGTACAAGAATGGAGTAACTTGAAGTTTCCTCAAATCAAATCCACATCTCCCCTACCCCTGCCAGACAGAAGAACCAAGTATCCATAGGCATTCAATGTACGCTCAATAACAAAAAGGAATTTACAAACACAGAAGCAGAACTGCAATTCAAGGCGTCACGTGGAAATGCAAAGGGACACCATTTACCCTTCAGAGCCAAATTCTATTCATGGTCTCACTTTCAATAGCAGAAGTTAGTGTGCTGCTCAGACATTTCCACAGGGAGAGGAGCCCAAAGATTCTGAAAACATGTGGAAGGAAGCAGGCAAGACCAGAGACAGATAAATGGAGTGATTAACGGAGGAGCCGGCCAGGGCTGGCTTAGAATCATCTCAGCTTCTCCCAGTCCCATGATAACAGAACTTTTCTCCAAACGAAAGGTGATGGAGCAGATCAGCTGTCACTGATCTCAGGGAAAGCTCACAGACGACATGACACAGACACTGCTCTCAGAAGGCCTTGAGGGAATTGAGCTAGTAGAGGCAGCCCTCAGACCCCATGGGAATCTCATTCATTTCTGGAAGGGCTTGAACAAGAAAGAGTCCACTGGACTCGTGAAACTATGCAGACAGACATTTACCAATAAAGCGGGCAAATATAAGATTCAAGCCTGAGAAAACATGTCATGAAAATGGAGATAGTATTGGTGGTGGTGATGGCCCTGGAAATCAAAATGAGAAGAAAAAGGAGAAAGAATGAAAAACTGCAACCGTTATTCTTTTCCCATATATGAAGATTGAGCCTGAGAATGAAAAGTTGGCTTACTTGGAGTCCTGCACCTAATTAGCAGCAAGCCGTTCTCTATTGTTGGATGCAATAGCTCACCCCTGACATATTATGTATTCTTCTATTTGAATATAATTTCTGTTGAGACAAAACCTTGTCTATTTGTCTATTGCTTTATCTCCAGCATCTAGAACAGTTCCTGGCATACAATGGATATTTAATGAAAGTGTTAAGTGACACAAATGATTTAGCCTCTTGGCTCTTATTCCAGTGCCCATTAGATAGCATCATCCTTTCCTTCACACATAGAGGACCTGGAGGCAAATATTTCCCATGGACTATCCCATATCTGCACCGCCCTGAGTTTATGAAGGGACTCCCACATGCTCAGCATGATCAGGACTCTGAGAAGCAAGATGCAAAATCCCAGCTGAAGCAGCTATAATTTAAACAGCCTTGGAGAATGGCTTGTTGAATTCATGGAGCTGAAAGATTCAAGCACAATGCTTTCAGGAATGGCTGGAACTAGGTCATGAAGAGAGTTGCATGGATTTTGGATTCCCACCATCCCTTGCTGCTCAGCTTTCCCTGCATTGGCTTCATTTTTGGAGCCTTTGTACTTCCACATTGTATTCTACTTGGAAAGAAAAATTCTTTCAGTCTGATAGTCCAAAGAAAACCCAGGATAGCATTCTTATTAGGCAAGCCTGGACCGTTTACCCACACATACATTAATTTTACTGATTAATAGACTGTAATAATTTTCTTAACTAGGTTTGGGTCAGATATTGAACCATGAGGAACGTAGTCATTTCTACCCAAACTACATGAATTTGACCAGGTATGAATTTCCAGGAGAAAAACGAGGTGCTCCACGTGAAAGAGGAGAGGAGGTGAAGGTTAAAACCACCCCTCTCCCTCCTGTGTAGAAAGACGGGAGGTCGAAGGAATAAGAAATCCCTAAACTGTAGGGAGTTACTATTCTGTTGATGGAAAAACATGTACTAATTTATAAATAATATAAAATAGTGTCTGGTTGAGCCAGGCTTGTTTGCACTATGAACATAGTGTTTACAGCCACACAGCTACTGTACCAGCCTGTGCTATGTGCACAGATACATGGGAACTACCTGTGATTTGAGATTTATGGAGCTCTGTTAGTCCCTCCCTGTTGTGACAGAAACCCTGAAACAAGCACCGGAAGGGAGGAAGGACTTGTTTGTTTGATTTCACGGTCCCAGAAAATTCAGACCATGGGTAGCTGGATACATTTCCTTGGGCACGAGGTGAGGTAAAACAAGGCTGAGGAAGTATGTACCAGAGGCCGTCTACTTCCTGGTATCCAGGAAGCAGAGAGAGACAGAGACAGAGAGAGAGAGAGAAAGAGAGAGAGAGAGAGAGAGAGAGAGAGAGGGGAAGGAGCAAGATACATTTCAGATCAGTGTCCCTATCTTCTCCAGCAACATCCTGCTCTCAACCCTTACCACTTCCCAATAATGACATCATATTGTAAACCCAACGAGGAGTTGACTCCATTGATTAGGCCAGAGACCCCCAGATCTGATCACTTTCTAAACCTGTCAGTTGGTAGCTAAGTCCCCAGGAAAGATCACTTCATACTCTATACTAATAGTATCAGGCAGTGTCTGTTGTCCAAGAGGCCCGGAGATCCATCAGTGTACCATAGCCACACAGATTTGGCCTTGGCCTTGCTTCAGTAGGTTTATAGCTGTGTTCATACAGCTGGTGACTATTATTGTATGTTGTATTAGGGTGAAAAAAAGAGGGAAAGGCATGTGAAGTTGTTATAAAACACTGTCTCGTGGTTTAGTAAAGTACATTTAGTGTGGCAAGAACCACACGCTTTGCTCCTCAGTTTCTTTTTCCACATGAGAAGCTTCTCGCTCTCAGAAAGACTGAACCGTTGGAACACCACACCTAGTTATCAGCAAGCCTCTCTCCACAGCTGTCCGTAATACCTCATGCAACTAAGGGAAGAAACTAAAGAACAGACTCTCGGGAAGTACAATTTCTTTTAAAGTGCCTGTCATCTGTCTGCCTGCCATACATACGGCCTTCACATATCTTTCAGCACTGTCTTCCATGTAAGAGGAAGCTCCTGTCTGTGGACTACACCATACAAGCTGTACCCGTTCTTAACTGTTAATGATACACACTATTTGCTACATTTTTGAAGCACCTGTGCTATGGCATTGCCAGGTTTTTTCTTTGTTTTCCTTAAATAATTTTGAAGTTCTGTAACATAAACATATGTAGAACGGTACAATGAGCAGAGGGTTATGAGCAAACCATATGATGTGCATGTGTGAAAATATCAAAGAATGAGTGAAAAATCATTAAAAGACTCCAATGTTGTTAAGTTCTCCTGTTTGCTACAAAGCCGTTTGTCTAAGACCTGCACATTTTTCCTTAAATACAAACTAACTTACAAGTACAGAGAGTTGACAAGACATGATCATCCAACCTGAAACTTTGCCCTGGATTAAAAAAAAAATTAATCTTTATTTTATGCGTATGTATGTTTTGCCAACATGCATGTCTGTATACCCTATGTATGCACTGCCTTTGAAGGCCAACAGAGGGCAATGTATTCCATGGGACTGGATTTACAGATGGTTGTGAACCTCTTTATGAGTATTGGGAATTGAACCCAGGTCCTCAGGAAGAGCAGCCTGTGGTCTTAACCACTGAGCCATCTCTCCTGAATCTTTGCCCTTAAATTTAAAGACAAGGATTAAAGACTTAGAAGTAATAACTTTCCTTCCTGGGGGATGTTGTTTCATGCCTTGTTTGTGTGCTGCCTGCAATTACCACATACCTGGAGAAATGACAGAAAGGCCCAGAGGGTGGGAGGGAGCAGAGAAGGGAACATAGTAAGCTACAGTCCTTGTGCTTGGTCTCCTAGAGTATGAGCAATTTTGTCTACCCACTGTAGAAGAAGCCATGTGGTAAGACTGTGGGCATACGAGGGGCACAGGGTTAGTCTGCCTGAAGTAGTAGTGCCCAATCCAGCTGGGTGTTCAAACAACCTATGGGGAGGAGCAGGGGGGGGCCTCTATTCTACCTGTTCTTCAATCTTTTCCTTTTCACCAGACAGATAGTATGCACCCTGTAAGCACAGAGCCACTTGCTGGATCTCATCCATGGGCCCCAAGTCTTGTTTTGCCAGTAATAAAGAAACTCGCCACAAAAGGGACAGTCCACCTGTGAACATGTTGACTGAGATAGCACATATTAGAGTTAAGTATCTCCACACATTCCATGTATTTTCGCAAAGCAGCTTAAGGTTATGGGAAGGGCTCAGTTACATTTGCCTTGCAAGCATCAAGATCTTAATTTAAACCCCTAACATGAAAAAAAAATTATGGTGGTCACTGTTTATAATCCCAGGGCTGGGGAGATGGAGACAGGACTCTGTCTCCCCCACCCCCTGGCTGGCAAGCCTAGCCTAGTTGGATGATATTTCAGGTTGTTCTTTGGTCTCCATACACAAGGACAGACACACGTACCTAACAAATACATATATACACACATGCATAAAATAAAATAAAATAAAATCACATGTACAGAAACTGTGGGAGCTGAACTGGAGTATGAACCAGTTAGCCAGAACAGACACTAAGGTGACTCTTGTGTGACACATTTTCTTTTCTTATTTCTTAAAGGAGCGGGGAAGGGACTAAAAGGTAACAGACTAGCAATAAAACATTTTATGTAGACAATAGAAATCTATTACTTCTATTTTAAACTATTCTTCATCATCAGATTGTATTGTGATTTTAAAAAGTGTTTTGTAGAGTAGGGGCACGTGTTTTGAGTATTATACACAATTAGTAACTCTGATAAGGTTTATCTGTTTATTTTATTTTATGCATGAGGCATGGTTTCACTGTATAGCTCAGGCTGACTTTGAACTTAACATTTCCCTGCCACAGCCTCCCAACTGCTAGTAATACAGTCATATCTGGCAACTTCCAGTGCCCAATAAATCACCAAAGCCATTTCTTCTGTCACTAAAGTCCCTCTGAATTTTCCTCCTCTCTTTCTTTCCCTATTGCCACAGGCCTTCTTCATGTCAACATTCTCTCTCAGTGGATGTCTGTTGAAATCCATCTTGTCCAAAGCTGATGCATCATCCAGACAGTAACAAGAGGAATCTTCCAACCCTGCATCTCCCCATCTGAGTCCCTCAAAAGATCCACACTCACTTCTGGCTGGAGTTAATCTTCCTTCCAGAAACTTCAAGGCCTATGTTTTTGTATGCCTCCTTCCTGATGTGTCTCTCAGTAAATACTTTGTTGGCTCAACCCTGTTGGCCTCTAGCTCAGGCCTGGAGACAGCATTCTGGAATAATTGGAAGCTTGATCTCTAAGGCTGGGCTGACAGGGAGAGCAAGGAGTTAGGATTGGGAGAGAAGTTCGGTTCTTAAACATTCCTCTTAAAACTCTCAAATACTAGTAATTTTCCAAGCAAACCTCAGACTGCTTGCCACAGCCATTTAGAGATGACCCTTGGACACCCTCTGGAAGAGTTTTGTGCTACACAGAATCACTTTTAGTTGACCCAAAGTTAAAGCCAACCGTTGGCCCAAGAAGGCAGACTGCAGTTTTCATGCCTAAGATTTATGTTGACATGGGCAGTTTTCACATTCACCTCGAGGTTCAAAGCACCCCATTTTTTGTTCTCTCTTGGTATGACAAGGTTAACTCTCCAAGGCATAGATTTCTGGTTCTGCTTTATTAAAAGCTCTCTTATCATCTCCTTGGCTCTCTGCTGCCTTCTTTGGGGCAGTGCTCTAGAGGAGGAATACTTAACTTTAGGTCACCTTACATAGGGACCAAGATACTTTTCTAGTGTTTGGCCCTCCCCAAAGGCCACTTCCTGACTTCGCTATAAGATTTTAGACAAATTTCATAATTTTTCACTTGCCTTATCAATATCACAGAAGTAAAACTGTTGGATGTAGTTAGGGTTTCTATCGCTGTGATAACACACCATGACAGGAAACAACTTGGGGAGAAAAGAATGTATTACACCTTATAGCTCCACGATCACAGTCCATCACTGAGGGAAGTCATGACAGGAACTCAAGGAGGAACCTGAAGGCATGAACAGAATCAGAATTCATGGAGGAAGCCTGCTTACTAGCTTGCTCCTCATGGCCTCCTCAGTCTGCTTGCTTAGGTGAGTGAAGACCACTTGCTGGGGGTGGCACCACCCACAGTGGACTGGGCCCTCCCATGCCAATCACCCATCAAAAAATACCCCCACAGACTTGCCTACAGGCCAATCCTAATGGAGATATTTTCCCAATTAAGATTACCTTTTTTCAGATATGTCTAGGTTCATGTCAAGTTGACAAACAAAACAAAACAAAAAACAGCAGTGTGTAGAAACTCCCAAAAGACTGTTGCCGGGATTAAGTTAGTAACTCAGTTTTGTGTCTGTGGGTGTGATGAAATACTCTGACAGAAACAACTTAGAGGAGAAAGGGTCTATTTCAGCTCACTCTTCCAGACTACCGTCCATTGCTAAGGGGAAGTCAAGGAGGTAGGAACTTGTAGCAGTTAGACACATCACATCCACAGTCAAGAGCAGAAAAAGGAGAATGCATGCATCCTATGCACACCTTGCCTCTCTGACCAAGTTCAGGATCCCCTAAAGAAGAATGGTGGCATCCACAATGCTCAGTGAGTCACTCCACCTCAATTACCACAATCCAGATAATCGCCACCACAGACGTAGCCCACAGACCAGCAAGACCTAAGCACTCTCGCATTGAGACTCTCTCCCTAAGCTAATTTAGGTATGTCAAGCTGACAATGAAAACTAACCGATAGCCGGGCGGTGGTGGCGCACGCCTTTAATCCCAGCACTTGGGAGGCAGAGGCAGGCAGATCTTTGTGAGTTCGAGGCCAGCCTGGTCTACAAAGCGAGTCCAGGACAGCCAGAGATATTCAGAGAAACCCTGTCTCGAAAACCCAAAAAAAAAAAAAAAAAAAGAAAACTAACCGATATACTGAGTTATAGTAGCTAGAGGCAAAGGTGAGCTAGCCATGGAGTATGTTGGTGTTTTATTCTCTCTAGAAAGGGGGGGGGGGGTTCTCGACTTCTGTCCCATCTGGAAAATTATAGTTATATATTAGATTTTTATCTGTAAAGGACCAAAGTGTGTACCCCTGAAATTCAGACATTGAAGTCCTAGCCTCTAGTTCATGTTTATGTAACTATACTGAGAAATGGCACGTTTCATGAGACGATTAAGTTAAAATGAAGCCATGAGAGTGGACTTCCTCCTATGTGGTTGGTCTCCTTATGACAAGAAGAAATATGGACACACAGAAAAGCATCAGAAATAGACACACACAGCAGAAATACCATATGGGGATCTGACAACACAGTGATCAAATTTAAGCCGATAGGACTCCTCAGTAGAAACCAAACTTCTCAACACTTTGACTTTGGGCTTGTAACCCCCAGAAATGTGGGAAGATAAATACCAATTGTTTAAGGCTTCCAGTCTATTCAGTTTTTCCTTAAACAAAGCAAAACAAAACAAACAAACAAAAATGAATGCGCAGAAAAAAAAGTATATTTCCTGATTTGGGTCTTATTAAGATCCCACCGTTTTGTCAACCTGTTCCTTAAAATATCTGTCTGTCTGTGTATTTATTTACATATCTGTCTGTCTGAGTCCTGTTGGTTCTCTTTCTCTGGAGACCTCTGGCTATCACACTGACCTAAGAACAATTTCCTGTGAGCACTCATGTTTCCTCCCACCGACAGCACAACTGAGTGCCTGTCTCTGTGTTCATGTGTTCATCACACATCTATGATCAGACAGGGATGTCTGAAGTGAAGGGCCACTCTGTTCAAGGTTGTTATGGCAAATTACCATTGGATGAATAACCATAAAAAAGCCGCACTGAAATCATGAGCACGCAGCATCTCTGCGCTCTTACGTCTCACAAGAAAATTAAGAGAGCATAACATCTTGTTTATTTGCCGGTGTGATTAATGTGCTCTTCGTCTTTCATTTGGTTATTTTAAGGCAATGTTTTACTGGGCTTCTAAATTCAGTGGGGGAAAAAAAAGCAGATTACTTCCAGTCTCCTATTATTATGTTTCCTTGTACCTTAAAGTCACACAAGTGCATTCAATATAAATGTGAGTGGGTGAGAGATGGAGCAGCCATGATTGACAACACTGACAATAGACTTTGGGGCAAGGAGTGAGGGAGGTGTGCTGATGGATTCTATATTTAATATTTCCAAGCAAATACATGCAGTCACTTCTGGGAGACTTAGATATGCTTCAGGGTGTGACATTTTAGTCATTCCCCCACCCCAGTATTTTTGTTTTCAATTTCAATTTCAATTGCAAACATCTGGTTCTGAAATGGAAATAATGCTTTATGTTCTGTTTGTAATGTAAACAACCACATGGTACGGGGTGGGGTGGGGCAGGTGGGTGCGATCAACAGATCAGCCCCAATGAATTTCACTTCATTGCTCAGGTATATTCCTTCTCCTCCTCTCCTTCCTCTAGTCCAAAACAACTGTGAAAATGAGGGAGGACTCAAGTCCCCTTATAGTCTTCCTCCAACAATGACTGCTTATGGCTGAGTAAACAACCCATCTGACAGGTCTCCCTCTCCCCCTCCCCTCCCCCTCTCCCTCCCCCCTCCCCTTCCCCCTGCCCCCTCCCTCTCTCTTCAGAGACAATTATTTTAGATGCATGTGTTTCTAGCTGTTTCACAGATGGAAAGTGAAAATGAATCCGGAGCAAAGCAGCAACCGTCTCCTGGAGATGGGAGGCTCCTAGGATGTGAGTGCCCTGGGTCCCTGGAGCTCACACTGGCTCATACTGAGAGGAATCAAGAAAAGCTTTTTGGAGACAGTGAAGACTTCACTGAGATCTCCCAGCAGGGAGGAGGTCTAGGCAAGGGGATCAGCAGTTCCACTGAGATCTCCCAGCAGGGAGGAGGTCTAGGCAAGGGGATCAGCAGTTCCAAAGTTTAAGTCACTCTGGACTATGTAGTATGCTGAGGCCAGTCAGATCTCAAAACACATTTACAGTAACAAGAATAGTAAAATAATTGATTGACTTAAAATAAATTTAATAGAAAACATGTCTGAAAATAGTTTATATATTCTCAAATACACACCTTTACACTCTTCAGACAACATTAAATAAAGGGAACCACATACACAGCACAGCCACTTGTAATATATTTTGTTTTTCCTGCTCCTGCTGTTGTTGTTGCTGTTAAAGTTGACATTTCTTCCCACAGCAACAACTTCTTACTTAAAACACATCCAACATAGCTCTGATCCTCTCTGACCACGTTTCTCTGCTTCAGTAAGTCATTCTCCCTCTCTCTCCTTCTTTTGCATAATAATTGGAGGGAGGGGTCACTAATGATCATGAATTTCCCCTCACAGGGAAGTTTGTGTTATTAATATCTTATCTCCCTCAGCAAGCCAATGATTAATGTTTAAGGACAAGAGTTTCCAGCCTGCATTTTAAAAATTTCTACCACAGCCTAAGAATTTTCTCCCCCAGTGAAAACACCACATGCTTTCTAACCACCCTGCCCAGCAGTGTTCATTTAGTTCTGCTCACTTCTTGGAAACGAACAACTATAGAGTACAGGGAAGCTTAAACGTAGGGTTCAGGGACCCTACGTTTTCCTCAAATACAAAATTAAATTTTCAGGGAAGGTTACCTTAGGGAAAGCCTTGATCCGTGCTTCTTAACCCTGGGATCATGATACTGAATTGCTCAGAAAAAAAAAAGAGTTAATGAGGCCAAAGTCTGTACAGAACATAATTAGGTTTGCACTAAGGGGAGGAACTTTCTTCCACACTGGTCTGTGCCTGTGGATACAGCTGGATATCTTACAAATTCATGCCATTAATCAGAAGAAAAATCAGATAAGAAGCATTAATACCTTAGGAAAAAATTGTTAAAGGGAAAAAAGGAGAAGAAAATATGCCTTTCAGTGAATGGCCCGGGAGTCGGCAAGTCAGCAGGTCAGGTCTCTACACAAGAAGAGTATTTTTCTGATCCACATCCTAAGAACTCCCCAGAAGGAGTCAAATATCAGGCCTATGAATAAAGTCACGACATAAACAAAGGCAAGTCCACTGACCATCGTTTAAGGAGGAACTAAATGTATACCCTTTTGCAATAAGCAAGCCATGATTCTTCTCATTCACAAGAATAACCCATGTTCCCTCCTGCCTCGGTATCTATACACTTTCTCTTAACCAATTTTAAAAGGAATTAGCAAAACTCATGCTTGAAAATGTTGCGAAGAGCTGGTGTGTGTTTCCAAATAACTCTCAAGAGGGATCTGGAGCAGCTCAGGGGAGGCTACAAATATGACTGGATTAATTAGAACCCATCAGGAAAAGAAAATGCTGGGAAGATGTGGAAATTCTGACAGACATTATTCCCAAGAATGTCCCTAATAGATCAGAGTTAACCTCTGAGCATTAAAGTGGTGTGATAATTTACTAACGTTCAATCTGTAGAGAGAAACAGACATAACCTATTCATTTTTTCATTTCAAATGCCTACGGAAGGGCTAATATGAACTCAAAGAGTATTGGTATGTATAATGAATTCACACTGTGTCAACCAAGCAGCCTAAATCTTGTGTTTGTGGGTGTGTACTGCAGGGAGAGACAAGAAATGTTTTCCTCTGTAATGCACCATCCAGGTGGCATTGAGAGGTACAGACACAAGTAGATCAGAACAAGAACAAAAGAAGGAACAAGCCGCTCCTGGAGAATGCAGAGGAATGGAAATAATTTTGGATGCCTACAGTAACAACATGGAAGTGGATAACTCAAATGAACTTTTTCTAGGGAAAGGCCTTTGGAAGAAATGAGACCGCGAGATGCTAGCAGGCTGAATGGATCGTCCTTATCAATCTCAGGGTGTCAAAGACAATGAGAGAGGCATGAGTGTGGGAGACAACAGTTGAGCTGTTTCAGCTGCCAAGGCGTTGGATGCTGCTATGAAATGTATCAGAGTTTGTGGCAAGTAGTTTGACATTAGTAGGAACAGAGAAGATGGGGCGAGGACCAGAGAAAGCAACGGACACGAAAATAAAGACATGTTCTATGTCTAAGCTCTGGTCTCAGTTTAAAGCAAAGTCCCCATACTCATCACTTGGCAAACAGTCTCCTTAAAGGGTAGAAACCAAAGACCTCAGTGTACAAAGCTGATGAAAATTTCAGAGAAAAGGAGATAGGAATTTGGGGTGATGGTCATGAGTTTCCTATGACATACGTAGCAAGTTGATGGTGTGAAGGGACAAAAGTATGCCAGGACATTTAAGCAAACTTGAGGCTTTTCTCATGTGGGGTCACATAGAGTCCCACACCCTCTCTGAGCTGGCACAGTACTGTCTTAGATAGTGGATATGATTATAGCCTTGAGAGCAGTGATGGTTTCATGGAGATATACTTATCTCTATTCTCAGCAACTTGAATACATTAAATGTGTGCACCTTAAGCTGGGACAATGTCTTGGCAGGTAAAATCATTATCCCTTTAAGCCTGACAGCAATAGTTCAATTCCTAGAATCCACATAAAAGGCTAAATATGGTGGTCTGAATCCTGGAGATGGGGGGTGGAGACAAGAAGCCACATAAGCCTGACAACGAGATCTTGATCCCAGGATCCACGTAGAAAGTTTGATGCTGCAGTGAGCATCTGTAATCTCAGAACTCCTACAGAGTGATGGGAGGTGAAGACAGGGGAATGGCCTCAAAGTCTGGGAGCCAATTAGACTGAGAATGCAGCACAGTGGTTAAGACAACAAAAAATGACTCTCAACAATGTGGAAGCTGAGAACTGACTTCCAGATAACCTCTATAGAAGCGCATGTATCCCCTCATCACCACACATATATGCACAGGCTCAAAATGAATAAATAATGTGCACACCTTATATAGCCCAATCAAACGGGGTATCATAGACTACATGACTCACAATTTCATAGCCTTATCATCAGAATCAACAGAAAACATTAAAATAGATGGTAACAAGAAGCCACCAGGGGTCTAAATACTAAAATGACAAAGTATTTCAATTTCTTTCTCTTCCTTCTTAGCAGGGAATTGAAATTGATATCTAGTTTCACTAAGTACTTGAATATAAATTTTGGAGGCCTATGTGTTATCTATAAAGATACTGAGATTTCAGGTAGCAGCTCGGCTTGCCATGAATAGAAATGTAGGGAGCTGAGAGATAAAATTGACTTCTTCCATCAACAGCTCTTTTCAGTTTGGCCAAGATACCTTCTACTGCAGAAACAAGGCCACATCACCCAAAGGCACTGACTTTTCTATTTTGGTGAACAGAAGGGGAAATGGCAATCCGATAAGATAACATGATGGATGGTCCCAGGCTGCATTGCACACCTTACTTTGCAAATCCTGGGTCTCCAAAAGTTCCCTGACTTAGCTGAAGACTCAGAAAATGGTTAGAACTCCAACTGGGGATGTGATATGAAGTGAGTCCAGATGTCCCTTTCTTCAGTGCCTCCGACACACTGTTCAAATGGAGCTGCATGAACTGCAAAGCCATTCAGCCCAAGTATGTTCACCATGTTCATCTCAAGCACGCTCACAAGGCTTATGCTGCTGTTTTAAGTTTCAGAGATGGTCCCTGGCAGTGTCCCAAGTGCCCACATCCTTGCTGTGTGCTGTTTCAGTAAGGACTTTCACCCATCATGCTAGAGAGAGTTGAGCTTCTGATGTAGCTAGGAAAACAAAGGAAAAAAATGAGAACAAACGGAGGGAAAAGAAAATAGGAAATCAAAATAAGAGAGAGTGAGAGAGAGAAAGAGAGACAGAGACAGAGACAGACACAGAGAGAGAGAAAGAGAGAGAGACAGAGACAGACAGAGAGAGAGAGAGAAAGAGAGAGACAGAGACAGACAGAGAGAGAGAGAGAGACAGAGAGAGAGAGAGAGAGACACAGACAGAGATTATGTGGTAAGTAGTGAGAATGAAGAAAGTCAAGGGACCCAGTAAACAAACAGAAGAGATAACTTCCCAAGGCTGCTAGAACCTTTCTAACAGGCCAAGGATTGAACTACCCATGTTGAATAGTGTTGCATTTATGCTGCAGTATGACGTATAGTTCTGAGCACACCAGAAAAGATTTGTCAACTAAGAATTGCATGCAAACCCAGCTGAAACCAACTTAGAGGTAGGTTTGACTCTCTCTTTGTGCTTGTCTTTTGAAAGCTGTTAATTCACTGTCAGAAAGAGCAATATGGCCGCGATGACTCCTTAGTAAACGTGAGATAGTTTTGTGGGTAAGCTAGAATTAATTTTGACACAGCTATGTGCTGTGATCTTCTGTTACTGTTTCTTGTGAAAGAATATAGAAGCACGGTTCAATGCCTTTCTAAGTTAAAAGCAATATTTTATTCCTGTGTTTCTGACCATTCCCCCTTCCTAGTCCAACACTTTTGCTGCAAGAAGAGTTTTCCAAGGCTTTTTGGAAGAGACCATGTCAATAAACAGTGGGCATCTCAGCAGTAGCCACAGTATGGAGAAGGTCTCAGGAGCCTTTATGAGGACTTCATGTCTTATAACACTCTAGGACATTTCAGACATTTAGGACATATTCATGTAGAACCCAGATAATATTCTTGGCAGTTACTAGGACAACTTATTGAGCCAGTAAGCGAATAAGTGTAGTCCGGATCACAGCTACCCAAGCAGAAAGGTCGAAAACATTTTCAACTCCAGTAGTTAGAAAAAAAAAATAGTCTGTGTCTTCCTTCCTGCCTTCTCTTCTTTTTTTCTTTTCCCATTGCTCCCCTACTTCCACCTCTTTCATTGAAGTAATTCAGTAGAACTGCACCAGCAGTCTAGCCAAAAAGTGAAGTTAAAACGCAAACCACATCCAAGGAAACAATAAGTTCTCCCCGATTAATGTCAAATGAGGGCCCTTCAGGGACTGAGGAACATGAAGACATTGAATAAACTGAAGTTCAGAACCTGGTTCACCCACTCCTCCCAGCTCTGGTGGAGAACATGCTGGACTGAAAAATTCTGAGTTTGGACTTCCAGATGGAAGAGAATGGAGCTAGCCCCTGCCATGAGGCTGAGACGCACAACTGAGTACTGGAGAAAACTTCAACGCTGCAGCTCCGAGCTCTTTCTTTATTGTCAAAAAATAAAAAGGCAATTTCTAAGCTCCCTGGACCAGAAAGCCTAGAAAGTTCCAGGGGTCTTGACCTAGAATGGAACAGAAACTTAACATCAATCAAAAAGAAAGTTGAATGTGTGTTGTGTTCACACAGAGTAGGCTATGCAAAAAAAAAAAAAAAAAAAAAAAAAAAAATCCTGTCACCACTGAGACTTTAGGAAAACAATGTGTCTTTTGAGATAGACGTTCATAGAAAGAGAGAACCTCGGAGACTGTGTGCTTGTTCATCATTCTTTTCTTGGAATGAGGAACTGGACATACGATACATGTCTTTGTGAGGAACTTAAATTCATAAGAGTGTCGGCTACTTTCTTTTGCTCAAAAAGCTATAGCTTGAATCTTGCAGGTTTCCCCAACAAACACCAAAGAAAGTAACAAAATTCCCATGTAGTAAGGAATTTTTATTCAACTTGACACTATTAGGAACCTATGGAACCTTTAATAGGTAAAACCTACTGGGAGGTTTTATATTATTGGGGGATATGTCCTCAAGGGAGGTGTGGGACCTTGGTCTCTTTTTTTTCTCTTTTCCATCTGATTACAACGTGAGTAGGCCTTTCGTCCTATTCATTCTCAAAACAATACACTGTTCTACCATGGGCCAAAACAACAGAGCCAGTCTACCACAGACTGAAACCTTCAACTCTGCCAACGAGAGTAAATGTTCTTCTTTATTAACTGATTAATTGACTAAGGCATTTTGTCCCAGTAACAGAAAGTAAATTAACATATACCTACCAGGTGCTAGGCATTTATCATGCATTAGGTCTTAATAACTATTCCTATTTATTCTTAAAACTCTATCATTCAGTAACTATGGGTATCTTTTCCATGTCATTTTTGAAAACAAACACACAGAAAGGTTGCAGAATTAACAAGATCACGTAGCCATTCAGTACCAAATTGGGATTCAAATCTGAATCTGATCCATACATCAAACCTCTATAAGATATAGCCCTTTCCTATATGAGAGGTAGGTAGCACCCTATGTACCCACATCTTCTAAGGAGAGATAAAATATATCAACATAGCGAATAAGTTACTCTAAGTTAGGGAATTCATTCTTCTATGGGAAGCTTCCATAAAATTATTGCATTACTGTTTGATCAGGATGCTAGCTACCCCTGTAGCAGTAGTCAAAGCATTACCCACAATCCTCTTCTCTTCCTACAGTCTGATTTTTATTCATGTCCAAAGCCAGCATTAGCAGACTTAGGAAGGGGTTCGTTGTTAGGTTTTTTAAAAGATTTCAAAGCTCTACTTAAATCTTTCAGCTTTAAATCATTTTTCTTTTATTCGTTGCTTGGAGATTTCTGGGGGATTGCCAATACTTGACCCTGCTTTGACAAAGCTATCCTTGGATATCAGATTAGATAAGATGATGAATTGTATTTAAGACTCCATATAAGTTAAAAACCCTGGAGTTTTAGTGGAAAACTTTTCTCAAACACAGTTAAATCTCATAGCTTGCAAAGAATGCTGAGGGTTAGGTATAACCATCAAATAATCCAGTTCATTGATGCCTTTGCTGGGATTACCAAAACCTAGCAACCGGAAGATTCTGTCCATCCCCCACCACCCCACCTCAGCCCTGTCTTCCCAGACAAGCCTATAGAGCCACCAGAAGCCCCCCAGGTTGTGAAAGGAAAACATTTTATACTAAATAGAAGATGTCTTTCATTACAGGCAAGAATAAAATTTCTATACTTATAGATTATAAAGATGCGTATCATCACTCTTTTTACATGCCTAAATTTACATGTTTAGGACACATACCACAATCACTATTGGAGATGATTTAGGAACATCCTAACAGTTACTTTGTTTATATTTGTCTTTCTGTGTAAAATAAAAGTGCTTCTAAATTCCTGAGAGAAGACTCTCAAGGGCTAGTGAGGTGGCTCAGTAAGTAAGGACACATGCTGCCAAGCCTGACAACTGGGTTCAATCCCAAGGACACCAATGGTGGAAAGGACTGGACCCACATAGGGCCCCACACTGACCCCTGAGCAGCACACTGGTACTTTTATGTCCTTAGATGTATATACACACATCACACACATGCACACACTAGAGAAATAAACATGGTTCATTTCAATTTACATTGTAAAAATACTTCAATCACATAAAATAACAATTTAACCTCCTTTAGGGGTGCCTTAGATATGATGAAGTTTGGTAATTATCATGTGATATACCACCATGTTTGACTATTTTGTTTTTGTTGCTGTTAGTTTGTGTGTTTATATTATTCTGTTCTGCAGGGCTGCACACAGAGCCTTGCGCATCCTGGGCCATCATTCAGTTCCAGAGAGTTCTGCTGCACGGAACTCTGGTTTGGGTATCACATAACTAGAAGTCTGTTCCTATGTTCTTCCCAATGACTGGCTGAAATGACTCACTTCTTCAGGCCTGTTTCTAGGACCACAGGGGCCTACTGCACAGCAGTGAGGTCAGGATCCGAGGGCACCATGCTCTCAAACCCTGTGCAGCTCTTGTCTCCCATTTGCTTCAGCGAGGCTCTATAGCATCCTCCCTTTTCCATTCTGTTTGGGAACAGGACATGTAGAAAAACTGCTCCCCTGTAACTCTTCTAGTGGCTAAAGAGTAGACATTCCTCTAAAAAACCCTATCCCATTGTGGTGAGATAGATTTCCTTAGTGAGTTAGTAAAGATTCTTAAGAGGGGCAGCCAGAGCAGCCTGGCGCCTAGCAGTATGTAGACCTTTTCAAAGGACTGGAAACTGAGAAAAGCTTCTCAACACAGCCACACTTTGAAAGATACTATCTGTAGCTTTGACTGCTTACACTGCTCAGCTGCTGGTCACTGCCTCATTTTGAAGGACTCAGAACTAGTCAACACTTGCAGACCAGAGGGCAGGGCAGAGAAAAACCACCAGGAAGCGCCTGGTGGAGGGGTGTGACTGAGAAGCCTCAGAAGGGATTTCCAGTTATCATGACAAACTTGGTAAACCTTCCAAAGATTGCAAGATAATGCCCTATACAAAATAGGGAGTTCCTCATGGATTGCTTTTTTTCCCCTTTCCTTTTCTTTTTTTAAATGTTTATTACTTCAAGTTACATCTCTATCACAGTCCCCTCCCTCCACCCCTCCCAGTTCCACCCTCCCTTGTAAAAAAAAAAAAAACAATTAATTAAATTGCATTGGGTGTTATTTGTAGAAATAATCAGTTAAATTGTTTACCAGTATTTAGATTATTGTTAATTAGTTTGTGGCTGTTAATCTTTAAGCAACCATTATAAATGAGCACACAGACACCACATGGATTTTAACAAGCCTTGACCTGAGTTGTGCAATCCTAGCCCAACTAAGCTAGCTCTTAAGTCTATTACCCAAATATGACCCCATATATACATATGTCCCCTTGGACTGCCATTCTCCACACTAGCTGATGTTCCAGGCCATGTGGAATGAGGCTCTTTTTTCTAACCCATGGCGTGTGTCTTCTTCTTCTCCTGCTGATGGCTGGAATGCATGAATCCTCTGTCTAAAGCACAGGCTTCCTGTTCTAACCTCAGGAAGTCCCACCTTTCTCTGTCTTTGTCCAATCTCAGATGTTGGCATTTTATTTAACCAATCAGAGTCAATGTAAGAAAGAGACAGCAAGCAGGACCAATTAATTAACATTTAGAATGCTTAACACTACCCCAACAATTCCCTCCTTTTGTCTAATTAAAAGGCTAAATATTTTAACTCATATAGTAAAAACAATAAGAACAAATATGAAACAATGAAAAAAACATATATAAATGTTATACACATAATGTTTAGCCTATTTGTACCAGGAAATCTTGAAGAAGAAAAAAATCATCTATCTATCTTGGTGTGTCTAAAGTTCTGAACCTAAATAATTTCTATCATATATACATTTATAAACCTAGATTTTATTTAGACTTGAAAATATCCTTTTACATCCTAAACAACTCAAGTTCAATTGAAATTTTATAACTATTATGTCTTCAACCCCATCAAAGACATAAGAAGGGATAAAGTTATTATTTGAATGAGTAGGAAGCATAGGAGAACATCTTCCAAAAAGATACATGACAGTTTGTTACCTAGACAGTCCCAGATATCTCTTGATATCTTTGGAGCATCATCTTCAGCCTTCTGGCCAAGCATTTTTCACAGACTAAATTGTGCAGCAGGAAATAAGGATTTTCCCATTCTGTCTCTGCAGAATCAGGACATTGACTTACCTGCATTTAAGCTCTGGCCCATCTTTGGACTATGTATAGTCTGTTGAGAGAGCAGGGGCATTTTTGCCCAATAGGAATTATCTCCTGATGGGAGACTTCTTTTTGATGCTCATTGTCTTCTTCCAAGTCAAATGGGAGCTGTCAGGAGCTGACTGTCTTAAATCAAACAATTCTTAAAATAATAAAAACATCTTTAATTGCCATTTTCTGTATTCCTCTGAGGGTTTTGAAGGCATCTACAATTTTATTTTTAAATCTATCTATCTTTGAACAAACAAACTGTACATTTTAAAAATTTACTATCTGTTTAACCTATTAAGTATATTTTGTGATAAATTAAGACTAGTATTTGACATGACCAGAAGCTCAACTGGCCAGTCAACTTGTATTATCCAGACTCCTAAATAGATTGCAATAGCAAATCATAAAAGGCTTGGAAGTAACCCTATACTTTTAAATGAGTTGTATAGGTACAATACCTTATACAAGAGTTGAAATATACATATATCAAAATATAAAATTCTATACTAATTAATCAAACTTAATCTTATTTTTTGCATCAATATACAAAATTCTATACCAATGTATGAAAGATAACCTTATTTGAGAATAACAAGTTTTGAGTTTCAGAGCAGATTCGGTAATCTATCCTTATATCTTATCATTTCTATATTATATACATATATTCCCCCTCTTTTTCTTTTCAAGTCTCTTCCCCCTATATAAGAGAGAAAGTATAGAGAAAAGAAAAAGAGATCTCCAATTCTAACTTTCTATACCTTGCTTAACAAGACCATGTAACAATTTGTAACCATTCCCTCTAAACGACATCTATAACCCATCAAATAGCCAAAGAATCATCCACCCCACTTTTTGGGAATTGGACGTCGCTCTCTTAAAACTTCTTCCTGCTGAATTGGGACACAGAAAACCTGTTTAGGGGCCCAAATAAAATGAAAAAAAAAATGGTTAAGCAAGTAAATTGTAACATTTGTTGTCCAGTCTCTATGTGCTCAGCGATTTGAATGTTCTGAGCAGTTTCTAGTTTGAAGCTGGACTTTGGTAGGAAAGTTCAGGGGTTTATTGAAGTCCTGTCTGGAACAGTCTCTGAGGCTGGGCCATCTCAGCAAGCTGTTTGAAGTTGTTCTGGATGCAGATTTTTGAGGAAACAGCAATTAAGGCAGTCTATGAGGCTGGATCATTTGGGTTACTTGTCTCATCTTCTTTGGACTCAGGTCCCGTTGTTCTGAAAATATATAATTTCTCACAAGTAACATATGGTTCTGCAATTACAAAAATGCCTTGGATGTACAGGATGCACAAATCAATTAAGGAATATTTTCTGTTCTTTGAACAGAAGAAAGACATTTGTAAGTCTCCATTCATGCTATTTAAAAACATGGCGTGTAATAATATTACATATATATGCTATATTAATCTATTTTAAATTAGAAAATACAGCATAAGACTGTATGGAGTTTATGTTCTCCTCTACAGTTGACATAAATTTATTAGTTGATTAAAACAGGTTTATTCTGTGTTGTTCTGACTTTTTGTAGTTTAGGTTGGCCTCAAACTCAAAGGGAACCAATCTGTCTCTGTCTTTGTCTCCCATGTTTTGGGAACAAAGGTATGCATTTATATATTTCTTCCTTCCTTTTCTCCTTTCTTTGGAGATTTAATTTCTATGTGTATATATCTATCCTTATTGAGACAGGGTTTCTCTACGTAGCTTGGGCTGTCTTGATTTACTCTGTAGAGCTCTGTAGATTAGATTGGCCTCGAACACACAAGAAACCTGTTTTTTTCCTTGTCTCCCAAGTTTTGAGATCAAGGTATGAATTTAAATAATTGAATTACTCTTATTAAACAATAACATTACTTAAACCATTTTGTATTACTTTGAGTTCCAGTTCTCCCATAGAAACTCCATTCTTAAGGAGATTGGTGTAAAATGGCATGATATGTTGTTTTATGTTAGCTTTGCTTAATTGTTGGCTGTGGGAGGCATACAGCTGGCATGTTCTTCCCAAACCTAACTCTGGGTCCTTACATTGGTTAACAAAATATATCTCTTTCTATCTCTCTCCTTTTTTTTTTTCTGAGACAGGATTTCTCTGTGTATCCTTGTCCTGGACTTACTTTGTACACCAGCCTAGCCTTGACCTCACAGAGATCCACCTGCCTCTGTTTCCCAAGTGCTGGGATTAAATGCATGCACCATCACACCCAGAGATTAACATATCTCTTTTAGGGGGAAAATGCCTATTGAAACCAGTTCTCCAGTGGGAGCCCCACAACTAAGGAGACTGGCTTGTGACCCCTTTCTCTTTATGTAATTTAAGATCATGTGCATTTATCCATTAGATCAGTAAGGACATTATTAAACTTAATCAAGAAAAAATGTGTCATTTTTGAATTCTAGACTGTCTTTAGTATGCAGCTTTATCTTCTGAGCAGAATTCCCACCCTGCCTTCATTGTTTAAACCAGGCTGTTCTAGAATCCAGAGATCTGCCTGTTTCTTCCTCTAGTGTGATGGGATTAAGGGATTAAGGGTGTGTGCAGTACAACTCTACTCAAATATTTCACTTAAATCCCAGATTTTGTATCTCTGTAACCCAGAGAGCAACCTTGAACTGTAATGACAATTCGAAATCTGCCCAAAATCTTCAAAAGTCTCCTTTGTTTTAGCAATGCCAAACCAGAAAAATATCCTTTCTACCTCACGATATAGGAAAATCAAAGACATCTAAACAAAATCAAGCAAAGAAACAACATTCCAAAAGCCTTGGCATGTCTAACCATGCCATCCCATGCTACAATTAAAGCTTTGTTCATTATTCCTTAGAATCTAGTTTTGGATTTCACTGGTGGGCCAATACCAGAAACTCCTGATAGGCACCTAGTACCCAGGGAGCTCTTAGCTCCAGCTACCATCAATTTTGTATTATCTATCGGGAAGGGCCTCCCTCCTTCCTTCATTATCATTGTTGGCAATTTAGCATTCCATCTGAAAATTCTTTCCTTTAAGACTATCCTAGTCCAAACTTTCTCAAAAAAGATACACAAAACCACAATTGTCAGGATAAAAATCATTTGCATGCTAAGAGGAGCAAACTCAATTGGAATCCAAAAGTATTGAGGCATTATGAATTCCTCCATTTTTAATCTAGGCGATTAATTCTGCTCTCAAATTCTGTTTAGAAGGGTGCCAGTTTTTTAGTACACAAGGAGAGCTAAGCCTTAGCTCTTGGCCTTTGTTGCAAGGCAACAGCTTTTGTTAAGGTAGCTGCACCTTTGAAATGCATTTGGGTTCAGTTCCCCGCTCTTTGGCTAGGAAACCGGCTTTCACTTGGGCCTTCTCACAGTGTAAGCATGGATTCTAATTGCCCCACATTGGGCACCATATGTAAGAAAACAATTAAATTGCGTTGGGTGTCATTTGTAGAAATAAATTGTTTACCAGTATTTAGATTATTGTTAATTGGTTTGTGGCTGTTAATCTTTA
Organism: Lophiomys imhausi; assembly: GCA_907164525.1. Classification (NCBI taxonomy): domain Eukaryota; kingdom Metazoa; phylum Chordata; class Mammalia; order Rodentia; family Muridae; genus Lophiomys; species Lophiomys imhausi. The sequence continues at coordinate 1,491,837 of CAJQZJ010032284.1, forward strand.
AGCAGCCATTATAAATGAGCACACAGACACCACATGGATTTTAACAAGCCTTGGCCTGAGTTGTGCAATCCTGGCCCAACTAGCTAGCTCTTAAGTCTATTACCCAAATGTGACCCCATATATACATATGTCCCCTTGGACTGCCATTCTCCACACTAGCTGATGTTCCAGGCCATGTGGAATGAGGCTCTTTTTTCTAACCCATGGCGTGTGTCTTCTTCTTCCTCCTGCTGCTGGCTGGAATGCATGAATCCTCTGTCTAAAGCGCAGGCTACCTGTTCTAACCTCAGGAAGTCCCACCTTTCTCTGTCTTTGTCCAATCTCAGACGTCGGCATTTTATTTAACCAATCAGAGTCAATGTAAGAAACAGACAGCAAGCAGGACCAATTAATTAACATTTAGAATGCTTAACACTACCCCAACACTCCCTCCTTCTCCCCCTTCTCCCACCTACCCTATTCCTCCAGGGTGGGTTGCCCCTACATATCAGCCCCTGACAGTTCAGCAGTCATATGAGGGCTAAGAGCTTCCTTTTGCACTGGGGGCCTCTTGCCCCACAAACGGAACTAGTCCATGCAAGATAGACAAACACAACTAGTACGCCTGTGGTGATAGATTCCAAGTCGAAAGAAGGCTGTGAAGGCTGCAGAGATTGTTATCAGCAACAGCAGCAAAAATGGCCTAAGATATGCTAATGAATGAGTGAAGGATGAAGCAAGCTCAGGAGGAGGAGACCATAGAAAGTTGGGACTGGCAGATGCCACAGCAGCAGGAGCAAAGCAACTGTGACAAGGAAGAGACTATGTAAATAAATCCCTGTTGGGGAAGTCAGGGAACTGCTATAAGTCTTAAAGCCTGGCCTGTGAAGCTCGTATCAGCTGAGGAGACTATAGAACTGACCAAATGAGCCTGCAAAGCTAGGCCTGGAAGAAGCTGAACCAAGCTGAAGGTAATTTTGTCTTCATTGTCAGAGCTAGACTCCTAACCAAGATGCCTGCATAGAACTGTAATAGAGAATTTTAATATTCTTTCAATAAAATTAAAATAGGATTGGTTAGGTGTTTTTAGATATTAAGTGTTTATAGATATTAGGTAACAGGTATTAGGTATTTTAGGTTATAGGTGTTTTATAGGGTTTGTTAAGTGTTAATAAATTTAAATGTTTTAAATAAAAATTTTCTGTTACATCCTATGTGGAATGCCGATGAGCAGCATGGCCTTCTGTCTTCACGCTGGCATATATCTCTGCAGACCGAGAGGACAGATGAGGTCCCCCAGAAGTGGGTAAAAGACAAGTCGATTTGTAATGGGGAGAATATTTGCCAATGGGAAACAAGGAAGTGAAAGGAGTCTGATTATTCCCCCCCTCTTCTCTCTTGCATGAATTCTCCTTCTGTTCTCTTCTGTCCAAGTACTATGTGGATTGTCGTGCTCCACCCTGCCTCAGTGTGAAATGCTCAACCCAAGAACCCACCTTCCTGAATTCTCTGCAACCTTTCCTTCCTCCTTCACATGGAAAACTCCAGAAGAATACAGCAGCAAGTACATCTTCAATTTACCTCTGGCTCTGTAGAGGCATCAGGGCCCCCAGATAGCTAATAGCAGAGGGTTCATGTGGAACACTGGACACTTTGTTCTAAGGTATTTCTAGAACCCAAACATAAATGTGCTGATGAAATTGTGGAACCAGGTGACCCAGATTCAAGCTTTGGCTTTTGACTTTATTAGTTGTAGCTTTAATCTCTCTTATCAGACTAATGAAAATAATGCTACCAACTTCCCTTCTCTGGAAATGTCATCACCAGGATCAAACAGCAGAAAGTGGAGAAAGCAATATGTAAGCCACACAGTAGTATATAAATGATAATTATTGCTGCCACACAAGAATTTGGTCTAATGAACTTCGTTACCTCTTTATGTCAAAACAACACCTATGTTAAAAATTTACAGAGTTGTGAGAACTTTTCACAAGTTATATTCATGTTTTATGTAAATCACTACCTAGGAGAACAAAGATAAACCCTATCCGGCAAATTCTTGAAGTAGTTTTTTTGTTGGTTGCTTTGTTTGTGTATGTGTGTGTATATGTTTCTGCCTGTCTGCCTGTGTGTGTGTGTGTGTCTGTGTGTTTATCTGTGTGTCTGTCTGTCTGCCTGTGTCTGTGTTGTGCGTCTGTGTGTGCCTGTGAGTGTCTGTGTGTATGTATGTCTGTGTGTGTCTCTGTGTGTGTGTGTGACTGTGTATGTGTCTTTCTGTGTGTGTCTCTGTTTGTGTGTCTGTGTGTTCATCTGTGTGTCTGTCTGTCTGCCTGTGTCTGTGTTGTGCGTCTGTGTGTGCCTGTGAGTGTCTGTGTGTATGTATGTCTGTGTGTGTCTCTGTGTGTGTGTGTGACTGTGTATGTGTCTTTCTGTGTGTGTCTCTGTGTGCTATTGAGGTTTGAGTGATGCTTGGCAGGTACTCTAGCACTAAACTACACACTCCAGTCCTCAGGACAGTCCATTTTATAAATAAAGTTTTATCAGAATTACACACCTATTCTTTCACCTGTAATCACAATTGCTTCCTCATTTAACATTTTTTCGATTATTTAATCTTATGTGTATAGCTTTTTTTTTTTTCTCTGCATGAGAAACACCGTGTTTGTACCTGGTGCCTATGGTAGCCAGAAGAGGGACTGGATCCCATGGAACTGGAATTACAGATGGTTTCAAGCCCCTGATGTAGGTGCTGGGAATTAAACACTGATCCTCTGGAAGAAAAGCCAGTGCTGTTAACCGCTAAGCCATCTCTCCAGGTCTCTGTTTCCACCTTTTAAGGACAGAGGTAAGTATTTGCAACTGAGTCTGCCCACAAAGCCATACTATTTGCCAATGACTTTTCGCAGTAGAAAAAGTTTGCCAATGCCAATACTAGAGGAAATGTTAGCTGTTCTGTCCTTTACACAGAATGCTCTAGAGCAGAACTGTGGTCTTCACATTTTAATTGTTTTTTTATAGTTACTTATTGATTGATTGGTTTGCTTGCTTACTTAGTGTATGTGTGTTGGGAGGGGGAGCATGCATGTGTCTATAACACAGAGCACATGTCAAGTCAGAGGACAACTTTCAGGAGCCAGCTCTCTCCTTTCATCCTGTGGTTCCCAAGATAAAACTCAGGTGCCGTGCTTGACGGAAGAGGCCTTTACCCACTGAGTCATGTCTTTTCTCCACTCTGCATAATACATGTATCTATTCCCTTTTGGTGGCTATGTGGGCAGGTCCAGCTTTTCAACACAGAGCTCTAGAGCACAGCCAATACATAGGATTTCCTTTCTTGCAGACCTAGGGCTACTCCGTAAAGCCTGGCGATGGGACCCACTTCCAGCCTTGCCCTGGTGTGAAAAGCGCATAGGGCTAGTGAAATGCGGGCCCCAACCCAACTGGTCCATCGCTGAATTATTCTTCTTAGCTGACTGCAGATGTGCTTTTTCTGCCTTGATGACAAATGGATTACACTGAACACTTTCGTGGGTTTCCAAAGACAAGGGGGAGAAAAAGGTCTCACAGACTCCACAAACCTGAGAATCTACAGGAAGAAAAGCTAACTTAATCTGGGGTGCCTCAGAGTCCATCCCCCACCCCACCCCCCGATTTTTACATCTCTCTAGTTGATCCTAACATCCACCAGACCTTTTGTTGGCACTTTGCAAGATTGCTGTCACCTGACCCTCCCCATCCTGCCCATGCTGGCTGGCGTCTGTACCTCTAATGAGACTACACCTTTACCTTTTTCTGCCTCTGTGCCTTTGAATTTAATCCAGCATTCTGAAAGATGAGAGGCCTATGTTCCGACTTAAATTGCTGGAGTGGGTCAGTATTTATGTGTTTAGAAGTAAGGTTCTTTCTATGAAGTGAAAAGGGAAATCTTACAACCATTCAAACCATCAGTTGCCTGAGTGAACATTCCTTTTGTCCTCTTTTTCTGTGACGGTGGGCAGTTTCTCAATTCCTTCTATACTTCTTCCTCCTTCCAACTATCATTTAGTGGGCAGAGAGCCAAGGAACTCTCTATGCCTGGTAGAGACTGATGGAACTGGCTTACATCACACACAGACGCATGTTGTTTCTTTCTCCTTGACTTTTGTTAGACATTGAAACAAAGGCATTTCCATCACTGTGGTGGTAAGTGAAATGCTGGTTTGACCCATGAAGAGGTTGCTTTAGCTATATTGAAATAGTGGGCCTTGTAAGGGCTCATTTTGCTGACCTGTATTTCCCCATATCAGTCATATAATAGATGCCAGACAGTATTTACTAAATGGATTAACAAATGAGGATCAGGTATGTGGGGTCATCTGGAGTCAGTGTATTGCACATTCCTAAGTCAGAAATTCCTCAACAATGGTATGGAAACAAAGGGTATAGAAAGACTGGGGGAAGTAAAAACAAAAAGATTGGGGACTGTCCCTTGTTGTTCGGACTACGAACTCCAGGCTCAAGGAGCATGACCTTCCACCTTTGATTTTGTACTTGAAGCCTACAGAACTCTCACTGAATGCATCTTTTAAGTGACCCAATTTTAGTACTTTGTTACTGCAATCTTAAAAAATGAACAAAGATCTACTTGAAGTTTCCCCAGCATCATACATTTTTAATACTGAACTTGTACTGACAGAAAAGGGCAGAAGAATTCATTGGACCAAATTCATCCTTGACATGAAAATGATCATTTGCATACTACGATATGGCTTCCATATTACTTTCTCAACCATATCCTCTTGATCCTGGTGATGACATTTCCAGATAAGGGAAGCGGATAGCATTGTTTCCATTAGGCTGATAAGAGAGATTAAAGGTCTTACAGCTAATAACGTCAAGAGCTAAAGCTTGAATCTGGGTCACCTGGCTCCACAGTTCCATCAGCACATCTCCTGGGTTCTAAAAACACTTTGTTTTAAAACAAAGTATCCTGTGTCCCACATGAACCCTGCACCATCATCTACACAGGGGCTGTGGGGATGGACTGAGGCCTACGGAGAGGCAGAGGTAAGTGAGAACTAATGTGTTGTTCTGGAGGTAGGGGCCACAGAGGTTACAGTGAGGGACACGGAAATATTCAACATCTTTGAGAAGGTGGTCCTCTGGGTTGACCATTTCACAGAGAGTCACGGGAAGCACAGCAGGTGTCCGCAACGAGTGTGTTTGCTCGGCACAGAAATTTTCTGGATGGCTATGTGAAAGAACCAAAGAACAAAGACAGGAGCGAAGTATCTGATCGCCCCCTTACTTCCGGTTGGCCTGGTGAAGGAACACCTGTGTAAACCAGGAGCTTGCCAGTAACCTTGGGCAAGATTTTACAAGACTGAGTTGGCCGGCTTTCTACCACTGGGTCAGCTATCTGAGACGATCAAATTTGGGGGGGGGGTTCAATTTGGCTATGGCTTTCGAGAGCTACGACCTTCCCGCCTATGATAACGTAGAGCAGTATTGTGGGAGTATTTAGGCAAAACCAGAGCTACTGGCTTCACTATGTCTGGGAAGAAAAATGAGAGGGAAGGCCCCACCCGAGGCATGTTCCTGCCTCCTAGCTTCCTCCCGAGGGTTAGGGTTAGTGCTTTTGGAGGCACTGCCACAGAAACACAACAGTGCTGATCGCCAGGATGTCTGTTTGAAATCGCAAGCAGTTTCTTTAAGAGAATACCTCCAGGAAATAAAGCATTTTGGGTTTTAGGACAAAGATGTCAATCTGTGTGAAATCTTTAAATTACTCCTGGAGAATTAAAAAAAAATGTAGAGAAGTAAAGGAGATAATGCCCAAATTATCAATGTATTTATTTATTTTTGTTATACATATATTATATATGTGTATATATAATATGTATATATACAATGTATATATAATATATACACAGTATGTATATACACTATATATAATATGTCTATATATAACATGTCTATATAATATACTATGTATGCATATTATATATACACATGTGTATATATATATACACACATGTACATGTATGTGTACATATACATAAAACATTGTAGATAAAGATGGTTTCATTTATGGTCTTCTCCCCATCCCTTCTTTTAAGATGAGAATTCTTATGGCTTCCCAGTACAGCTAGTCTATATTTAATATTTTTCCTCCTGTATGTATTTTGTTGTTCATAGGGAAGTCCACGTACATAGTAGGTAAGTTATATCCATATAGTAGTATACATCTAGAAATATATGCATTTCATATAATATTAACCTCTCTGCATATGTGTACACATGTGCTTGCATGCTCAAATTTGCATGTGTACATTTATCACAGCCTAATAGAGGAAAACTTAAATATTCAGTAAAGTACTACTTAAATAAAGTCTTAAAGTCAAACCACACTATGAAATACTATGCAGAAATTTTTTTAATTTGATTTGTAAATGTGAAGTCATATAAAGACATGTGAGATTTTTAACTAAGTGATCCAGGTAGATTGCTGAATATAGCATGCATTGCCAGCTGTCACTTGTACACCTTATTCTTCATATGAACAGATTATGTGCACCAAAAGCCATTCATGGTTTTAGAATGAAAGGATAGACAAGAGAACTCTTTCTTTCTGTGTCTCCCTCCCTCCCTTCCTCCCTTTCTCTTTCTCTCCCCCCTCCTCTCTCCCTCCTTCCCCCTCTCTATTTCTCTAGCTTCTGTTGTAATATTTTGATCTTACATAGATTCTCATCATGACGAGCCACCCTTACCAGATGCCAAACTAATGGTACCTAATTTGGACTTGAATCTCCAAAAGAGTAAACTGATAGTGAACTGATGACCACTTTCTCCTTATAAAGCTACTTGCCTCAGGTATCTTGTCATAGTAAGGAGAATCTAACTACAGCACCCCTCTCTCTTGCTCACCCCTCACCATATACTAGCTTGAAGACCTACATATCTCCATGTGGTTTCATGTCTTTGTTCCTGCACTCCAGCCTGCCCTCTCACCTGGACATCTCCCACCAACTCAGTTGTTGGACTAACCATGTAATCTTCTGGATTCGCAAAGTACCTGCTATATAGAGGCACCTTCCAGAGTCCTCACCCGTGTACAGCATACTTTCTCCATTTGGGATGGGTTAAGTCTAGCAAATACACAGCAACATGGACACTGGCTTTGAAACCTTGATTGGCTCTGCAAAGGAGAGAAAGATAGGTGTAGTTCTTGAATGGGGAAGAGGACACAAGGCCCCTAAAATTCAGCTCCAGTTCCTCCCAGTCAAAACTGAAAAGATGCGTTCTCAAGTTCTGGCTCTTCCTGACCTGTTGTCTCATCTAGGAATGACACTCCACCTTCTGGAAGAAGGTCACAGTGGGAAGAGCAGTGAGCAAAGTCTCCTGGGAGGAGGTCAGCTGCACAGTATACTGCATTGTGCAATCTGCATAATTTATCCTTTTGAAATGAGCCACACTCTCCAAAAAGTGAATCTCTATTGATACAAATGCAAGAGCGTATTCAGTGATATCTCTGCTGTACAATAGCCTGCACAGAATCAATCCACTGCCAAGCTAATCATGGTCCTGAGATCACTAATGGAGCCCCATGCAGTATGAGTATGTGACATGCAGTCAGGAATCATGCATAATGCACAGTAGGACAAATGCTGAAAGCAGCCCCCACAAGCCAACTTGATCTTGGCTTAATGGACACAGGGAACAGATCTTCAAAAACGACAGTCTGTGATTCTCCGACTCTCCCAGCACCTTGAGAACAGGCCTCAATAATACCTTTCAGTTAGTTCCTCATTCAACCAGTATGTATGAAAGATAACTCAATATGGCTGCCGAAATTATAAATAATTTACATGCACTTTCACGTAATATAGATGCTTTCACTCATTTTCATGGATCTCTGGGATTGAATTTTTTGCCCTCTGATCTTTTTAGTACACATACTTTGAGTGTCAAGAGATAGATACACTAGAAGACCAGGAAGCTCATCAGTGCCCACCACCTCCACGTCATACTGCAGAGACAGCATTTGAAGAAAGATATGGGATGTGAAGTTTATATAAAAATCAAAGGAATTAGAATACTGATGTGGATCATCTTCCAGGCCTTGTAAAACCCTAAACATGGACTTACTCCTGACATGCTAAGGGGACAGGGGTCATTTACCCTGCAAACATGCATGTGTCTGTGGGGTAGGGTGGACTGAGATACTCCCTTACTGGTGTTAGAGTTATAGTCTAACATCCGATCCAGTTAAGTAGATTGTAGCAAACAGTTAAGTGGATTGTAGCATGGCTAAACTTGGCAGTTTGCATCCTATTTAGTTCAGGGAAATGTTGCTAATTGACTTTGAACTTTTACTCTCTGGCTGTGTGGAAAGCACAGAAATCGCAATGTTGGCGCATAGACAGAAGATGTAATGAATGAGAATGGACAAAAATGGAGCAGGAGCAGAAGGTAGGACACGGAAGTGGGAGTGTGTGATGCAGGAAGGGGGAAAGGGGTGGATACTACACTTTTTCAAGTCAAGAAAAAGTTGGGTAAAGTACAAGATGGGTCTTAAACAGTGTTGTTTGGAGTTACAGAGAGCTGGTAGAATATACTAATGGGAATTTAAAAACCAGCAGGAGGCATATGGGAGGGAAGTCAATACAGATGAGCTTAATCCACGCCTTCCATATTGAGGAAGTAGCAGTCATTGACTAAGTGACAAATCAAGAGATGTATTTGTGGAAGCATCCAGGAACGTAACCAAAAGCCAACAGTAAGAAAATTTGTCTCTGTAGTAAGGGACAGGAATGGTAGTTTTCCTGTACTATTTAATTGTTTACAATGTATAAACTATACTTTGATTAAAATACTTCAAGAGGGTGCTTCTTGGGAGATGAGGTATAGCAGGGATAGAAACAGCTGGACTGTTTGCAAACCTATGAGCCCGTGTTGCCCTGATATTCTGTGCGTAACTGAAAAAAAAAAATCCCAAAATTTTATACAACATTCATTTAAAGTGAGTGCCCCTGGGGGAGTGTTCACTTGTATAATTCTGTGATGGTAGCCATGTTCTTCTTCTGCACTGTTCAGGACAGTAGCCATCAGTCATGGTGTCCTTTGGGTACCTGAAAAGTGACCAGTGTCATTAAGGAATATAATTTTAGTTCAGTTTAGTTTAATTGATTCTAATTTAAAGAGCAACATGTCACTGGTGGGTAGAGGACCATGTAGAATTGGATGGGAGGTGTGAGCCAGTCCCTTTCTTACCATCTACGTTTCTACATTACTTGAAATTCTGCAGGTGTGGATGAGACACTTTTACAATTCAAGAATCTCAGGACTTCTTAGTTTGCAAGAAATATGAAAAAGTAAAACGGTAGGATTGTGTAATAGAGAGTTCTGCAAAGCGTCTTGGCCTATTTGTATGGAGACTGGCTTTGGGATTCCTCCTGTGACTCTCTGAGACATCCCTTCCTCATGTACTGCGAGCACTTAGGTAGCAGCTCTCTGCTTCATTGAGTTGCTTACAACTCTTTTCTGCTCTTAAGTCTTCCCACCATACTTTGCCACCCTTTGTCTGAAGCTACTCCCTTGTTGAGGGAAGGTCAATATCATTGTTTCTGATAGGTTGAATTCAATGCTGAGATCTGGATATCGCCCCTTCTGAGGCATTCTGTTGATTGGTTAATAAAAGTCGCTTGTGGCTAATTAGCTTGGCAGAGAGAGTACAGGAAGGTGGGACTGGGCACACACACAGAGATTCTCTCTTTTTCTGCCCAGAGTCACAGAAGGAGACAGATGTCTGGAGAATGCTGGAAGGTAATCGCAGGCACATGGCAGTTTGGAATTAGGTGATGGGGTTAACTTAGAGTAGCTAATTGAGGGTCTGCCGAGCTAAGGGCTAAGCGTTAAAACATTAAACGGTCTTGGTGTATTTAATTATTGGGGAAAAGACTGCAGTGGCTTATAGGCCCTCAGTCCAAGCAGTCCCGAGCTGTTGGACTTCCAGTCTCCTGGACTCCCCTTAAGCCCAGGCCAAGCTGCTGGTAATTCTACTGGCCTAATATAACAATTTACATTAATTAACAGAGTTTAGGTTACAGGTGGTGTAGGCCACCCTTGGTCCCAGGGCTCTTTATCCAGGATAAGTTAGGCGTTGGTTAATGCATGCAGGCCAGACCGCCCGCTCCTCTGCCAAGCTGCTGGTTACTCTGCCAGACTAATCTTACAGTTTATACTCAGTAATAACTACATTAATTAATTAATTAATTTGCAGTTTCACTCCCTCTCATTGTGTGTTGTGGTTGGGGTATATTTAGATATACGCATGTATGGCCTGTACTCTCTCATGAGAGGATAAATACACACATACATCCAATTTAACATATTCACTCCAATCCAAAATAAGGACACTTACCAAGAACTAGGGGCCAAAGCCCCAAACCAACCTTTGGGTACCAGTCATACATGTGGTGAATATACACACATGCAGGTATAACACTCAAACACATAAATAAGATAAGTAATAATCTAAGAGAGTCTTTTTGATGTGATTTGTTATTTCTCTAAAAGCAATTCTGGCCCTCATTTTGCAATAAATCTGTAGTATTTGGCAGGCCATGGGAGAAGGACGATGGACTGATACTTGGTTGGTTCCTTTCCACCCATCCATCAGTCTGTCTCCCTATCTGGGCTCTGATCATCCTCCAATCATCAGGCAAAATAGTGACTCTGCCACTGTTTAGCAATGAAGCCTCAAGTAGCCTACTCTGTTCCCTCACCTACTAAGTGGAATCAACACTGCATGGACATTATGGAGTTCTAGAAAGGATGAAACGGTATATTACACAGGAAGGACTCAGCGCACGCATGCCAGATAGGAAGTATCTGTGCTCTTGCTATTTCAGAGATAATAAACTAAGAATATTCTTCTGGAATGTATGGTGCAGGAAACTTCCAATTGTTTAGTTGTTAAAAGTATCAGTCCATCGTCCTTCTCCCATGGCCTGCCAAATACTACAGATTTATTGCAAAATGAGGGCCAGAATTGCTTTTAGAGAAATAACAAATCACATCAAAAAGACTTTCTTAGATTATTACTTATTTATGTGTTTGAGTGTTACACCTGCATGTGTGTATATTCACCCCAAGTATGACTGGTACCCTCAAAGGTTGGAAGAGAGTATCAGATTCTCTGGAAATGGAGTTTCAGACAGTGTGATCCACTATGTGCTGGGAACTGAACCCAGGTCCTCTGCAAGAGCAACAAATGCTCTTTACCACTAATCTATCTCTCTACCTCTCAAAGATATTTTTTAAATATGATGGCAGACAGTATTCTTCAGTATGAAGTGACTTACAGAAGCAGAAATGGCCCGTCATGATGGTCCAACTCATCCCCTTATACAAAGTCTAGGTTCAGTCTGGATGCTATTACCGTATCAGCCTTATGTGGGATGAGTACATTGGAGAAGCTCCTATACACATGACAGTACGAAGACATATGCTTCTCATTTTATTTGTGGAGCAGCTTTTTATTAATATGAAAGTAACACACATGGAAAATGAGAAAAAAATGAAAGTAAAAATAAATACTGCTCATTATCCTAATTCAAACCAAAGATGACTACTGTTAAACCTCTGATACAAGGAAATTCAGAAAGAACATGAATACACACACACACACACACATACACACACACACACACAAACTCATATGCATATATATATATATCTAGGTGAATAAGAATAAACATAAAATAATGTAGGTCATAGTTAACTTCAGTTGTCAACTTTACATACTGGGAAGAGAACCTCGGTTGAGGAATTATCTATATCAGATTGGCCTGTAGGTATGTTCATGGAACATTTTCTTGATTGTTGATTGTTGTGGGGGTGGGGGCTATAACTGGGTAGATGGGGGTGGGCTATGTAAGAGCCTGGAAGCAATAGATACCACTCATGATCCTAACTCAAACCAAAGATGACCACTGTTAAATCTCTGATACAAGCAAATTCAGAAAGAGTATACACACACACACACACACACACACACACACACACACACACACACACA